>LR755127.1:3475600-3486004 GCA_902729485.2 Mus minutoides | reverse complement strand
TCTCTCTCTCTCTCTCTCTCTCTCTCTCTCTCTCTCTCTCTCTCTCTCTCTCTCTCTCTCTCTTTCTCTCTCCCATCTCTGGCTAGTTGGGCCAACTGTCTGTAAATTTGTTTTATCTATCCAAGTACCTACCAGCTTTTAGAATTGTTTTAGAATTGTTGATTGATTGTATCATTTTCTTTGTTTGTATTTCACTGATTTCCAGTCTCATTTTTATTATTTCTTGCTGTCAAGTAGGTTTGGATTTGTTTAATTCTTTTCATTCTAACCTTTTGGGTTGTCCCCCTTTAGATGTAGGACTTAGAGATTTAAATTTCTGTCATTTGAATGTTGTCCATGTGTCCCAATGGTTTCATTGTGTAGCTTCAGTATATTTTTAATTTATTTCTTCATTTACTCTTTGGCCCATTCTCCATTCAGTAATTAGTTACTTAATCTCCCTGACTTAATGTATTTACTATAGATTTGTTTGCTATCAATTTTAAGTTTTATTGAATTGTGGTAACATAAGACACAAGAAGTGATTTCAAGCTTTTTGAATTTGTAAAGATTTGCTTTGTGTCCCAGAGTATGCTCTCTTTCAGATATGGTTCCATGTGCTCCTGGGTAGAATGTGCATTCTTTGGTGATTAGTAGGAATATTGAGTAAATATCTTCTAAGTCCATTTGATATGTAATATCAAATAGTTCTGATGTTTCTCTGATTTTTTTTTTTGTCTGACTTGCCTATTTTAGAAAATAGAGTATTGAAATCACCTATTAATGGATTAATGTTAATATATGTTTTTGAGCAGTATGTGTTTTGTTTGTTTGTTTATTATGAAATTGACATCCCAGAGTTTGGTACATATATGCTTAAGATATATGTCTTCTTCATTAATTGTTTCCTTGATTAGAATGAAATGTTCCTCTTATCTCTTCTGATAAGTTTTAGTTTGAAGTCTATTTTGCCATGTTTTAGCATAGCATCTCTTGTTTCATGTTCTATTTGACTACTTTGACTCATCCTTTTATTGCAAGGCTCCAATGCTCCTTTTAGGCATCAGATAAATATGTTTTTTTCCTGATCCATTCAGTTAGCCCATTACTTCATTGCAGAGCTGAATTCATTGATATTTAAATTTATTATTGAAATGTGGGTATTAATCATGCTCAGTACATTGCTGAATTTTGGTGTTATTTTCTCAGTTATATATTATTAATTTTAATAACTATGGCTTAGTATTTCTACAGTCTTTCTGATATGCTCAGTCATCTATTTTGCCCAAAATAATCCTTGTACTTTGTTTAGAGCTGGTTTTCTGTGTACAAATTTTTGAGGCTGGTTGTGTTGTGAAAGGTTTTTCATTCTTCCTCAACTATGACAGACAGTTTTACTGGATATAAAAGTCTTAGTTATCTGACATAGGTAATTTAGGGCTTGGGAATGCATTGTTTCTGGATCTTTTGGATTTCCATTTTTTTCTTTGAGAAATCACCTATTATTCATGATTTTTCTTTTAATGTTTGTATCTTTGGGTTCATTTAGGTAATTCACATTGGCAAAATTTCTCAGGACTTCTAAGTTTTGAAAGAAAGATGTTGGCTTTGATCTTTCAATTTTTTCTTGATTTTTTCAGTGAGATATGAGCAATTGGAATTTTTTAAAGTCCTGAGTCTGGTATTCACAGAACCACTGAGACAAGATAAAAGACATACAAGTAGGTTGAGAAAAAAAAAAAAAAAGATTAGGAATAGCTTGGGTGGAGTGAAATTAGGACTGTTTAGAGAAGACTTGGCTAGTACACCAGATGTGTTTCTTGGTCTAAGCCTAGAGTATACTGGTAGACCTGGATGGGTGGAAAGGTTTTATTGGGAATAGGTCAGAGGAAGAGGTCATATTGTGGGTTAGTGGATCAATAGAAAGGGTCTTGGGTGGAAGCCTAAATATCAATTGTGATGCAGTCAGGAAATTTCAGACTAGGACGGACCATTGTATATGTATTGTCGTATATAATATACCCTAAATGGTTATGGAGATGTGGATTGTGAAGTCAGGGATACTCACCTAGCTGGATCATAGAAATATATTTGGGAAATCTGGCTAAGTGAAATAGTTTGAAGAAATACGGATTGAAATTCTTGATAGTAAAGGGTATAGAAATGAAATAAAGAAATCATACAGTTTCAACAAAACAAGAGATTGGAACTGGTAAAATTGTGATGACAAAAAATATTATCATGTACAAGAAAAGTCCGAGTTAATTAAGACTCTAAATACTAAATATACTAATTAGTTTGATATAGATTCTTTCTATTGAAAAGATTCTTTCTATTGAGATAATGCTCAAAATATCAGTTAAATTGTAACTAAAATGAATTGCCCTTATCTGCTCACATCTATTCAACTTTGTCATACTAAATTAGTACAACAAAATCTCTACAATATTGAAAAAATTCTCAACTTATACTCAATGTTATTAAGAAATGTCGTCACCAAAAATTAACGTGAACTAAATAGAAAGAACTGTTCTAAGCCATGTGCTTACTCTGCTAGATGGAATGATTTTAAGGTACAGAGAAATATATAATTCTCACAACATTGTGGGAAGATAAATCTAACAACATCAGTGAGACATAGAAGAGAACTTGACAAGATGGCTCAACAGGACTTGGTGATGCATTAGAGAAAAAAAAAAAAAAAGACAGGCATAGGAAGCCTCAACTCTTAGAAAACTGTTTATGTTTTCAAAAGAGAAAGTTCCAGAGACAGAGTTCAGCTTCAAGGAAAAGGTCATCAACATTTGGAGATAGTAGTAAAGAAGGAATGCCATGCAGAAGCTTGAGGATGCAACACAGAGAATACAGATGAAAAGGTGATTTTTTTTTCCCTATGTAGCTTGTTGCTCCAATAGAAATAAAAGACCCAATTATAAGTGGTCTCAAGTCAGCATAAATGAGTTCCAAGAAAGGCATGGCCTGAAAATTCATTTGTTTATATAAAATAATCAGAAAGCCTTAAAATCCTCATTTGACAATAGAACACTGTATGCATTTATTGAATTTCATTCACTTAATCCACAAACAAAAACTCTTTCTCAATGAATTAAAGTAATACTTACTTCAACAATAAGAAATGGAGGGAAAGAAAAAGAAATGGGGGGCAGAGAGGGTAGAGGAGAACCTGATCTGGTATTGGGTGAGGGAAAAAGAGTGAGCCCTGAGAGCCAGCAGAAAGAATATAAACAGGCAACCTCAGGAAATAGGAGGTTGGGGGACACCCCTCCCCACAGAATACAACAGAAACCGGGGAGGTGAGAGATTGCCAGGAATCAAAGGAAGGGAACTTAGATGAAATGCCCAACAGTAGGGAGAGTGAACTTATAGAGCCCACCTCCAGCAGGGAGACAGGACATTAAGTGAGGGATGGGGTTGCCATCCCACAGTCACACCTCTGACCCATAGTTGTTTCCGTCTGAAAGAATTATGGGGCTGAAATGGAGAGGAGCCTGTGGAAAAGAAGGTCCAGCAACGGGCCCAAAGTGGGATCCAGGTCAAGGGGAGGTCTCAAGGCTCCAAGGCCTGACCCTATTACTGAGGCTATGAAGCACTCACCAAAAGGGATCTGTTGGAAACAAAATTAAGGGACGGGGGAGAAGTGGGATAGGAAAAAGATGCCCACACCTCACCAGAGTTTCCCTATTCCCTGGTCAGTCAGGCGTGGGAGGGCTGCTACCTATCCTATCCATTCATCCCTGGGTGGGCATTCTTCTATCCCACTCTTCAGGGGGTAGCCAAGGGACAGCCCTGCCTGAGGACTCCCCAGAGTTACTTTGGTAAAGCCACCAGGGTTGTGGGAGAGAGGGAATAGGGGAAGAAGTTCCCAACACTAACCAGTATGTGCAGCAGAAATTGAAGTAGCAGTGACACTCTATGGTTTAAGAGATTTATTATAGAAATGCAAGGAAAAGGGAGAAGGTAGAAAGAAGGAAAAGAGAGAGGTGGGGGAAGAAGACAAAGAGAAAGGGAAGAGGAGAGAGAAGTGAGAGAAGTGAGAGGTAAGAGGACAAAGGAGTAAGAGAGTGGGGTGGGGGCTGAGCACCCTTTTTTATGGTCTTCACTGTTGCTAGGTAACTGGGGAGGAGTTTAGCCTGAAGGTCAGAAGCTTGAGCCATTGCTTATGTGACTACTGACCATGCTTCTCTTGTGGGGGCTGTGGGAGGTGGTACCTTAGGCAGGAGCCAGAGTTCCAAGAGCATGAGGGGATGCCTACCTTGTCATATAGGTGAATTATGACCATCGAGGTTCAGACCTCAGCTCAGCTGGGGACCAGCCTGCAATTCTCTACAGGGATCTATCATTAATGCCCTCTAAAATACCCAACAAAGCAGTCGAAAAAGTCTGATGCAGATATATGCACCCAACCAATGGACAGAAGCAGCTGACCCCTGTTGTTGAATTAGGGAAGGCTGAAAGAAACTGAGGAAAAGGGCAATACTGTAGGAGGACCAGCAGTCTCAATTAATCTGGACCCCTGAGATCTCTCAAACACTGGACCACCAAAAGGATAGCATACGCAGCTGATATGAGGCCCCTAACACACATACAGTAGAGGACTTCCAGGTCTAGGTTCATTCAGAGATGATGCACATAACCCTGAAGAGACTGGAGGCCCCAGGGAGTTTAGAGGTCAGGTAGGGTGGTGGTAGGGGCATCCACGTGGAGAAGAGGTAGGGTGGGGAGGAGGTGTGGGATTTGGAACAGTCGGCGGGTGGATGGGGAGGGGTGGGGAATGGAATATGGATTGTAAAAAATGAATTTCAAATAAAATTAAATTTAAAATGAAATTCATATATATATATATATATATATATATATATATATATATATATATATATATGAATTTCATTTTAGAAAACCACAATCTTTTTTTGTTAATTTTATTTATTACATGTAGCTGTCTTCAGACATACCAGAAGAGGGCATCAGATCTTGTTACAGATGGTTGTGAGCTACCATGTGGTTGCTGGGACTTGAACTCAGGACCTTCGGAAGAGCAGTTGGTGCTCTTACCCACTGAGCCATCTCACCAGCCCGAAAATCACAATCTTAAAAATTCACAATTTCCCAATGTAGTATTCAGCTATTAGCCAAAATTACAGATAAAGATGAACTAGTGCATAATTTTAAGTGTATATTCCTTGAAATCTGGTTTGACCTACTTTTAATTAAAGTTATATTTTGAGCTCTATATGAAGTTAATATTGTGAATGTTTCCTGGGAAATCTCCCTATAATTAGGTAATTTTGTCACCATGTAAGCTGTTTCTATAATTGAAGTTTTCCTCCACTGAGGGAAATACGTCTGAGATTATAATCTCCAATGTCACAAGAAGTTTAAATTCTACCTAAAGAAGTGATTTGATTCGTATAAAGCTTGAAAAGTAAACTTAAGTCACGGAATCAGTTAAGAAATGAGGTCTACTAAATCTAAATTCCATTACTAAAACAAATAAAACAAACAAACAAACAAAACAGAGCATGAGAAACTCTGGAATGAACTATTTGGATTCATATTGTCCCTTTAAAGTGTTACATATGATTGTTTTTCATGGAGTCTGCTTGTGGCTTTTTTATCTATTTTTTTATTAGATATTTTCTTTATTTACATTTCAAATGTTGTCCCCTTTCCTGGTTTCCCCTATGAAAACCCCTATTCCCTCCCCCTTCCCACTGCTCACCAATACCTGCTTTCTGGCCCTTATGTTTACTTGTCCCAAATAATAAAATATTTTTATTAAAGCTTGAGGTTAGTCCATAATACTCTTAAAGATTATGATCTCACAGAGAATTTTACCACTATCATTAAAAACAAGTGGTGAAATAAAGTGATTTCAATTACACAATCAAAGTGTTGCCCCATTTCAAAGGCTGACTGAATTAAAAATGTTCAATACAGCTGAATGAATATTCTTATTTTATTATTTCTTATAAACAAACACTGCATATGCTGGGAAAAAAAAAAACCTAAGCAGGTTCTTTTCCTTTTTCCATTGCTCTGCACGAATGAAACACCAACACTATTTATTTTCCACAAATGCTTGCTTGTTTGTTTTTTGTTTTTTGTTTTTTTGTTTTGTTTTGTTTTGGTTTTTTCTGATGATGAGGTTCATTTTTGAGCATTTTTTGTTTGGATGCTTGACCAGATAAGCTCTTTTACAATAAGCATGTATGTACCACATATCTACAGCCCCAAGCCCTTTTTATAAGATATACACTATGTTTCACTCATATGATAGGTTTATTTAGAAAAGCTTCTTCTTTAACTGACCGTTTGTGGTACAGGGTGAAGGACAGAAAAGTTTATTGAGACAACAGACCTCTGGGACCTCTAGAAGATTGACAACTATGTCCAGGTTTATTTACAGTAAATTATCTGTGGAATAAAAGGTTTTCATTTTATATCAGTATTAAAGCTGACATCTTTAACAGTAAAGACTGCTTGCTGTATTCCCCGTGAGAGAAAATGTAGCTTCTAATGTAAATCAAATCATTCACCAACATTCAGTACTAATTTGACTTTTCTAAAAACAGTTTGTGAGAAGTTCCACGGTAGCATTATAGTACAATGTATGTGTAGGTATTATAGACTTCTTACAGAAATGGCCCAACTGTGCATCACTTCTATTGTCTGTGACTAGAGCAAGAAACCTTTTGAAATGTAATTTAGAAGCCCAAAATCCAATGGTGTTGTGTATTTTCCTTCCCATTAATTCTCTACTGCCCAACTAACTGATTTAGTAAGGCAAAGGGAGTAAAATAATAATCTGCTATATGTATACCTGGACTGTATTCTCCTGGAATAGAACTGAATTTGCATAAAGCCTCTTTCTTTAGGAATAGGAGGTTCATGTATCAGAGACAAGCTTTCAGGTTATCCAAGCACCTACCAAACCTAATAATCATAGCTACATTGCCAAATCAGTTGAGATCAACTCAAATTCTTAACTCACAAGCTCAATATATTGTGAATTGATAGTCCTAAGTTTGGGGGTAGTTTATTTCACCCACAAAGACTACTTAGTATGCAAGAACCCAGGAGAGATACTCAGTCAAGATTTTCACTCATGTGGAAATTCCGTACAAATGAAACATTCTGAAGGTGATGAGTTCAAATCCCAGCAACCACATGGTGGCTTACAACCACCTGCAATAAGATCTGACGCCCTCCTCTGATGCGTCTGAAGTCAGCTACAGCGTACTTATGAATAATAATAATAAACAAATCCTTGGACCGGAGACAGCAAGTGGGACCGACCAGAGCTAGCAGAGCCGACCAGAGCGAGAGGGGCCAACCAGAGGGAGCAGGGCCAGCCGGAGCAGAGCGAGCAGGGCGGACCAAATGGGGGTAGGCAGCCTGAGCGAGCAGGGCCGGCCGGAGCAAGCAAGGTTGACCGGAACCAGGGAAAAAAAAAAAGAAAAAGAAAAGAAATATATATATATACCTCTATACACTCCGTTTTATCCTTTTTACAGCTATAAAAATATGTTTTAATAAATAGTAGCAGAATTTTCATTCCATGTGGGATGATTTCTACTTTTCATATTAAAAGTATGCATTTTTCAGCTACTAAATAAGATAGAAATGTGTGTAGTGGCTGATGCACTGTAAGGGTGTCCTGAGTCAGGAGGATCACCATGAATTTTATTTTGGCCAAGGTTGCATAATAAGGCTGAGACTATCATAGGCTACAGAATGAGATCTTGCCTCAAAATTACAAATGAAAGGTGGAAGGCGAAGAATGGAGAGGAATAAGTAGTGAAGAGAAGTTATAGGAACAATATTAAGTGTATGGTTTTTATGTGTATATATGCACACACACAAATATATGTCTTTTGGAAAGTACTTCAACAAACAAGGAAAAGTCTTTTCGCTTATACTAGAATTATTAATTTTTTTTTACTGGATTTTATTTATTTATTTATTTATTCATTTATTATTAGAGAATTCCTTCATTTACATTTCAAGTGTTATCCCATAAGTTTCCTATACCCTGCCCCTGCCCTGCTCCCCTAGCCTCCCACTCCCACTCCCACTACTTGGCCCTGGCATTCCCCTGTACTGGGGCATATAAACATTGCTAGACCAAGGGCCTTTCTTCCCCAATAATGGCCAACTAGGCCATCTTCTAATACATATGCAGCTAGAGACATGAGCTCTGGGCGTTCTGATTAGTTCATATTGTTGTTCCATCTATAGGGTTGCAGACCCCTACAGATCTTGGGTACGTTCTCTAGCTCCTACATTGGGGACCCTGTGTTCTGTCCTATAGATGATTGTGAGCATCCACTTCTGTATTTGTCAGGGACTGTCAAAGCCTCACAGGAGACAGCTATATCAGGGTCCTTTCAGCAATATCCTGATGGCATATGCAGTAGTGTCTGCATTTGGTGGCTGATTATGTGATGAACCACCCGGGTGGGGCACTCTCTGGATGGTCCATCCTTTCATTTAGCTCCAAACTTTGTCTCTGCACCTCCTTCCATGTATATTTTAATCCCTATTATAGGGAGGAATGAAATATCCACGCGTTGGTCTTTCTTGATTTTCTTGTGTTTTGGAAATTGTATCTTGGGTATTCTAGGTTTCTGGGATAATATCCGCTTATCAATGAGTGCATATTAAGTGACTTCTTTTGTGATTGGGTTACCTCACTCAGGATGATATCCTCCAGATACATCCATTTCCTCAAGAATTTCATAAATTCATTGTTTTTAATAGCTGAGTAGTACTCCATTGTGTAAATGTACCACATTTTCTGTATCCATTCCTCTGTTGAGGGACATCTGGGTTCTTTCCAGCTTCTGGCTATTATAAATAAGGCTGCAATGAACATAGTGGAGCATGTGTCCTTGCTACCAGTTGGAATATCTTCCGCGTATATGCCCAGAAGAGGTATTGCTGGATCTTTCGGTAGTACTATGTCCAGTTTTCTGAGAAACTGCCAGACTGATTTCCAGAGTGGTTGTACCAGCTTGCAATCCCAACAGCAATGAAGGAGTGTTCCTCTTTCTCCACATCCATGCCAGCATCTGCTGTCACCTGAAGTTTTGATCTTAACCATTCTTACTGGTGAGAAGTGGAATCTCAGGGTTGTTTTGATTTGCATTTCTCTGATGATTAAGGATTTCTAACATTTTTTAAGGTGCTTCTCAGCCTTTGGCATTCTTCAGTTGAAAATTCTTTATTTAGCTCTGTACCTCATTTTTAATAGGGTTATTTGAATTTCTGGAGTTCAGCTTCTTGAGCTCTTTGTAAATATTGGATATTAGCCTCCTGTCAGATTTAGGATTGGTAAAAATTCTTTCCCAATCCGTTGGTGGACTTTTTGTCTTATTGAAAGAATCTTTTGCTCTACAGAACCTTTGCAACTTTATAAGGTCCCATTTGTCTATTTGTGATCTTACAGCACAGGCCATTGGTGTTCTGTTTAGGAATTTTACGCCTGTGTCCATATCTTCAACGGTTTTCCCCACTTTCTCCCCTATGTATTTCAGTGTCTCTGGTTTAATGTGGAGGTCTTTGATCCACTTAGATTTGAGCTTCATACAAGGAGAAAGTAATGGATCAATTTGCAATCTTCTACATGTTGACTGCCAGTTGAGCCAGCACCATTTATTGAAAATGCTGTCTTTTTTCCACTGGATAGTTTTAGCTCCCTGGTCGAAGATAAGGTTACCCAAGGTGTGTGGGTTCATTTCTGGGTCTTTTATTTTATTTTATTTTATTTTATTTTTCATCTGTACTTGTTTTTCTTTTCTTCTTTTTTTTTCTCTTTATTAGATATTATCTTCATTTACATTTCATGTGTTATCCAGAAATTTCCCCATACCCTCCCCCATCCCCGCCCTGCTCTCCTACCCACCCCCTCCCACATAATGGCCCTGGCATTCCCCTGTACTGGGGCATATAAAGTCTGTATGACCAAGGGGCCACTCCTCCCAATGATGGCCAACTAGGCCATCTTCTTCCATATATGCAGCTAGAGACATGAGCGCAGGGGGAACTAGTTAGTTCATGTTATTCTTCCACCTATAGGGTTGAAGACCCCTTCAGCTCCTTGGGTACTTTCTCTAGCTCCTTCCTTGGGAGTCCTGTGTTCCATCTAATAGCTGACTGTGAGCATCCACTTCCCTGTTTGCCAGGCATTGGTATAGCCTCCCACAAGACAGCTATATCAGGTCACTTTCAGCATTATCTTGCTGGCATATGCAATAGTGTTTATTTTTGGTGGCTGTTTATGGGAAGGATCCTTGGCAGCCGCAGTCACTGGTTGGTCCATCCTTTTCATTCAGCTTCACACATGATCTCTGTGACTCCTTTAATGTGTGCTTTGTTCTTAATTCTAGGAAGGGGCGAAGAGAT
>LR755127.1:3384176-3475500 GCA_902729485.2 Mus minutoides | reverse complement strand
AGGATGACACCCTCCAGATCCATCCATTTGCCTAGGAATTTCATATATTCATTGTTTCTAATAGCTGAGTAGTACTCCATTGTGTAAATGTACCAAATTTTTTGTATCCATTCCTCTGTTGAGGGACATATGGGTTCTTTCCAGCTTCTGGCTATTATGAATAAGGCTGCTATGAACATAGTGGAACATGTGTCCTTATTACCAGATGGAACTTCTTCTGGATATATGCCAAGGAGCGGTATTGCTGGATTGTCCGTTAGTACTATGACCAATTTTCTGAGGAACCGCCAGACTGATTTCCAGAGTGGTTGAACAAGCTTGCAGTCCCACCAACAGTGGAGGAGTGTTCCCCTTTCTCCACATCCACGCCAGCATTTGCTGTCACCTGATTTTTTGATCTTAGCCATTCTTACTGGTGTGAGGTGGAATCTCAGGGTTGTTTTGATTTGCATTTCCCTGATGATTAAGAATGTTGAACATTTTTTCAGGTGCTTCTCAGCCATTCAGAATTCCTCAGTTGAGAATTTTTGTTTAACTCTATGCCCCACTTTTTAATGGGGATATTTGATTTTCTGGTGTCCACCTTCTTGAGTTCCTTTTATATATTGGATATCAGTCCCCTATCAGATTTAGGATTGGTAAAGATCCTTTCCCAATCTGTTGGTGGCCATTTTGTCTTGTTGACGGTATCTTTTGCCTTACAGAAGCTTTGCAACTTTATGAGGTCCCGTTTGTCAATTCTTGATCTTACAGCACAAGCCATTGCTGTTCTATTCAGGAATTTTTCCCCAGTGCCTATATCTTCGAGGCTTTTCCCCACTTTCTCCGCTATAAGTTTCAGTGTCTCTGGTTTTATGTGGAGATCCTTCAACCACTTAGACTTGACCTTCCTACAAGGAGATAAGAATGGATCAATTCCCAGTCTTCTACATGATAAGAGCCACTTGTGCCATCACCATTTGTTGAAAATGCTGTCCTTTCTCCACTGGATAGTTTTAGCTCCCTTGTCAAAGATCAGGTGACCATAGGTGTGTGGATTCATTTCTGGGTCTTCGATCCTATTCCATTGATCTACCTGACTGTTGCAGTACCAGTACCAGGCAGTTTTTATAACAATTGCTCTGTAGTACAGCTTGAGGTCAGGCATGGTGATTCCACCAGAGGTTCTTTTATTGTTGAGAAGAGTTTTTGCTAGTCTAGGTTTTTTGTTATTCCAGATGAACTTGCTAATTGTCTTTTCTAGATCCTTGAAGAATTGAGTTGGAATTTTGATGGGGATTGCATTGAATCTGTAGATAGCTTTTGGCACAATAACCATTTTTTCTATATTGATTCTGCCAATCCATGAGCATGGGAGATCCTTCCATCTTCTGAGATCTTCCTCAATTTCTTTCTTCAGAGACTTGAAGTTCTTGTCATACAAATCTTTCACTTCCTTCATAAGAGTCACACCAAGATATTTTATACTGTTAGTGATTATTGTGAAGGGTGATGTTTCCCTGATCTCTTTCTCAGCCAGTTCATCCTTTGTATAGAGAAAGTCCATCAATTCGTTTGAGTTGATTCTATATCCAGCTACTGCACTAAAGCTGTTTATCACGTTTAGGAGTTCTCTGGTGGAGTTTTTGGGGTCACTTATATATACTATCATATCATCTGCAAATAGCGATAATTTGAGTTCTTCCTTTCCAATTTGTATCCCCTTGACCTCCTTTTGTTGTTGAATTGCTCTGGCTAGGACTTCAAGTACTATATTGAATAGGTAGGGAAAAGCCTTGTCTGGTCCCTGATTTTAGTGGGATTGCTTCCAGCTTCTCTCCATTTAGTTTGATGTTGGCCACTGGTTTGCTGTAGATGGCTTTTATCATGTTTAGGTAAGGGCCTTGAATTCCTGATCTTTCCAAGACCTTTATCATGAATGGGTGTTGGATATTGTCAAATGCTTTCTCAGCATCTAAGGAGATGATCAAGTGGTTTTATTTTTGAGTTTGTTTATATAGTGTATGATGTTAATGGATTTCCCTATATTAAACCATCCCTGCATTCCTGGGATGAAGCCTACTTGGTCATGATGGATGATCGTTTTGATGTGTTCTTGGATTCGGTTGGCGAGAATTTTGTTGAGTATTTTTGCATCGATATTCATAAGCAAAATTGGTCTGAAGTTCTCTATCTTTGTTGTGTCTTTATGTGGTTTAGGTATCAAAGTAATCGTGGCTTCATAGAATGAATTGGGTAGTGTACCTTCAGATTCTATTTTGTTGAATACTTTGAGAAGAACTGGAACTAGGTCTTCTTTGAAGGTCTGATAGAACTCTGCACTAAACCCATCTTGTCCTGAGCTTTTTTTGGTTGGGAGACTATTAATGACTCCCTCTATTTCTTTAGGAGATATAGGGCTGTTTAGGTCATTAATCTGATCCTGGTTTAACTTTGGAACTTGGTATCTGTCTAGAAAGTTATCCTTTTCCTATAGATTTTCCAATTTTTTGAATATAACCTTTTGTAAAAGGATCTGATGGTGTTTTGAATTTCCTCAGGATCTGTTGTTATGTCTCCCTTTTCCTTTCTGATTTTGTTAATTTGGATGCTATCCCTGTGCCCTCTAGTTAGTCTGGCCAAGGGTTTGTCTCTCTTGTTGACTTTTTCAAAGAACCAGCTCCTGGATTGATTGATTCTTTGGATAGTTCTTTTTGTTTCCACATGGTTGATTTCACCCCTGAGTTTGATTATTTCCTGCTGTCTACTCCTCTTAGGTGAATTTGCTTCCATTTGTTCTAGAGCTTGCAGATGTGCTGTCAAGCTTCTAGTGTATGCTCTCTCCATTTTTTTTTTTTGTAAGAACTCAGAGCTATGAGTTTACCTCTCAGGAATGCTGTCATTGTGTCCCATAAGTTTGGGTATGTTGTGGCCTCATTTTCATTAAACTCTAGAAAGTCTTTAATTTCTTTCTTTATTTCTTCCTTGACCAAGGTATCATTGAGTAGAATGTTGTTCAGTTTCCAAGTGAATGATGGTGTTCTGCTTCTTATGTTGTTATTGAAGAACAGCCTTAGTCCATGGTGTTCTGATAGGGTGCATGGGATAATTTCAATATTTTCAATCTGTTGAGATCAGTTTTGTTGCCAATTATGTGGTCAGTTTTGGAGAAGGTGTCATGAGGTGCTGAGAAAAAGGTATATCCTTTTGTTTTAGGATGGAATATTCTGTAGATATCTGTTAAATCCCTTTGTTTCATAGCCTCTGTTAGTTTGACTGAGTCTCTGTTTAGTTTCTGTTTCCAGGATCTGTCCATTGATGAGAGTGGTGTGTTGAAGTCTCCCACTATTATTGTGTGAGAGGAAATGTGTGTTTTGAGTTTTCCTAAAGTTTCTTTAATCAAAGCTGCTGCCCTTGCATTTGGAGCATAGATATTCAGGATTGAGAGTTCCTCTTGGAAGATTTTGCCTTTGATGAGTATGAAGTGCCCCTCTTTGTCTTTTTTGATAATTTTGGGTTGAAAGTCTGTTTTATTCGATATTAGAATGGATACCCCAGCTTTTTTCTCCCGACCATTTGCTTGGAAAATTGTTTTCCAACCTTTCACTCTGAGGTAGTGTCTGTCTTTTTTCCTGAGGTGTGTTTCTTGTAAGCAGCATAACGTTGGGTCCAGTTTGTGCAGCCAGTCTGATAGTCTATGTCTTTTTATGGGGGAATTGAGTCCATTGATATTAAGAGATATTAAGGAATAGTAATTGTTGTTTTCTGTCATTTTTGTTTTTAGAGTTGGGATTCTGTTCTTGTGGCTGTCTTCTTTTAAGTTTGTTGAAGGATTACTTTCTTGCTTTTTCTAGGGCATAGTTTCCATCCTTGTATCCTTTGTGTTCTCGTAGTGTCTGTATAATCTCTATCCATGATCTTCTGGCTTTCATAGTCTCTGGTGAGTAGTCTGGAGTAATTCTGATAGGCCTGCCCTTATATGTTACTTGACCTTTTTCCCTTGCTGCCTTTAATATTCTCTCTTTATTTAGTGCATTTGTTGTTCTGATTATTATGTGTCAGGAGGAATATCTTTTCTGGTCTAGCCTATTTGGAGTTCTGTAGGCTTCTTGTATGTTTATGGGCATCTCATTCTTTAGGTATGGAAAGTTTT
This sequence comes from Mus minutoides, assembly GCA_902729485.2. NCBI lineage: Eukaryota > Metazoa > Chordata > Mammalia > Rodentia > Muridae > Mus > Mus minutoides. The sequence goes on along the minus strand of LR755127.1, from coordinate 3,471,368 downwards.
CTTCTATTATTTTGTTGAAGATATTTGCTGGCCTTTTAGTTTGATAGTCTTCCTTCTTATCTACTCCTATTATCCTTAAGTTTGGTCCTCTCATTGTGTCCTGGATTTCCTGGATATTTTGTGTTAGAATCTTTTTGCATTTAGCATTTTCTTTGATTGTCTTGTCTATGCTCCCTATAGAATCTTCTGTGCCTGAGATTCTCTCTTCTATCTCTTGTTTTCTGTTGCTGATGCTCATATCTATGGTTCCTGATTTTTTTTCCTATGGTTTCTATCTCCATGGTTATCTCCTTTTGGTTTTTCTTAATTGTTTCTACTTCCGTTTTAGGTCCTGGATGGCTTTGTTGAATTCCATCATCTGTTTGGTATTGTTTTCCTGTAACTCTCTACGTATTTCCTCTTTAAATGCTTCTAGTTGTTTATCTGTGTTTTCCTGTAACTCTCTAAGTTTTTCCTCTTTAAATGCTTCTAGTTGTTTATCTGTGATTTCCTGTATTTCCTTCTTATAGTCCTCCATCATCATCATGACGAGTGACTTTATATCCATGTCCTGTTTTTCTGGTGTGCTGTTGTATCTAGGACTTGATGTGGTGGGTGAGTTTGGATCTGGTGATGCCAAGTACCCTTGGATTCTGTTGCTTCTGTTCTTACGCTTACCTCCTGCCATCTCTAACCAAGGAGACCTGGTGTTGGTGCAGACCAGAAGGGAGAGTCTGTCCTGCACTGGGCCTTTATCTCTGTCCTGGCTGGTGTCTCTGGTCGCACGGGATTGGGCAAGAACAGATGCTGAGTTCAGCTGCTCACCTGTGGTCCTCAGATAGCCTGGGGAGTCCCGAAGGGGCCTAGGGAAGAGTATGCAGAGCCTGTGCTGGAGCCCTGGGCTGGTGCAGGGTGCACCGGATCAGACCAGAAGGGATATTAGAATGATTATAAACAAAAAATATTAAATCTTGGTGAGAATGCAAAGGCAATACATGTACATTGTTCATAAGAATGTAAAAAATAGAAACAGGCAACCTCAGGAAATAGGAAGTTAGGGGAATGCTACAGAATGCACCAGAGACCAGGGAGGTAAGAGACTCTCAGGAATCAAAGGGAGGAACCTTAGATGACATGTCTGACAGTAGGGAGAGGGACTTTATAGAGTCCACCTCCAGCAGGAAGACACAAGACATCAAGTTAGGGATGGGGTTGCCATCCCACAGTCACATCTCTGACCCATAATTTTCCCTGCCTAAAAAGATTATAGGTATGGAAATGCAGAGGAGCCAGTGGAAAAGAAGGTCCAGTGGCAGGCCCAAAGTAGGATCCAGCTCAAGGGGAGGTCCCAAGGACTGACACTATTACTGAGGCTATGGAGCACTCACAAAAAGGGACCCATCTTTAATGCCCTCTGAATGACCCAACAAGCAGCTGAAAGAGTCAGATGCAGATATTTGCACCCAACCAATAGACTGAAATAGCTGACCCCTGTTGTTGAATTAGAGAAGGCTGAAAGAAGCCGAGGAATAGGGCGATACTGTAGGAGGACCAGCAGTCTCAATTAATCTGGACCCCTAAGATCTCCCAAACACTGGATGACCAAGCAGACAGTATACACCATCTGATATGAGGCCCCCAACACACATACAGCAGAGTACTTCCAGGTCTGTGTTCATTCAGAGATGCTGCACCTAACCTTCAAGAGACTGGAGGCCACAGGGAGTTTAGAGAAAAGGTTGGGTGGGTGGGTGGGGGCATCCATGTGGAGACAGGGATGCGCAGAGAAGGTGTGGAATGTGGAGCAGTTGGTGGATAGAGGGCAAGAAATGGAACATGAAGTGTAAAAATATAAATTAATTTTAAAAAAGAAAAAAAATGAATGTGAACTGGTACAGACATTGTAAAGTTTCCTCAAAAAGTTAGAATAGCCTGGTTACACTATGCAGAAGTTCTACATCAGGATATATAACCAAAGGAAACAAAATCGTGTATGTAAGAGAATTTGAATCTACAAGTTTGTTGCAACAATATCCTCAGTTGCTAAGAAATAGAAGCTAATAAAATATCCATCAGATGATGCACTGATGAATATAATATGGTAAATATGCATAATGACTACTATTCAGCCACATAAAGAATGAAATTCTGTCATTTTATTAACAGACATTGAACTGAAAGTCATTGTATTAACTAACATAAGGCAGATTCATGAAGATAAGTACCATGTGATCTTACTCAAACATGGAGTCTTAAGAAGTCAAAATGTTAGGGAAAATAGACCGGAAGGTAAAAACTGGGATCAGAGTACTGGGGAGATGTCCATCAAAGGACAAAAATGCCAATTACATAAGATATATCAGTTTAAGCAACTTATTTAATATCAGAGGAACTAGTAGTGATACATTGTGTTACAGGTACTGCAGGATTATTGAGGTGCTACATTTTAATACACTTACAAGCAGATACAAACTGTCAATATTATCCAAAATGATTTACAGATTTAACTGTGTCCTTATCAAAAACAAAACAAAACAATAACATTCCTTAAAATACTAAAAAAGAAAAGGCATTTAGTATATGGAATTTCATACATAATTGTGCATATTCACATGCACACACACACACACAGAGGGGGAGGGTCAAAATCATCTCAATCAAAAAGAACAAAGCAGGAGGTGCTATACTACCAGATGTCAAAAGATAAAGATTTGTAATAATCAAAACAATGTAATACTGCCATTAAAATGGTGTGTAAAAAGAAATTAGGGAAACAACACCCTTCACAATAGTCACAATAGAAAATGCCTGGTTGTGACTCTTAACTAAGGAAGTGAAAGATCTTTATGATAAGAACTTCAAGTCTCTGAAGAAAGAAATTGAAGAAGATCTCAGAAGATGGAAAGATCTCCCATGCTCATGGATTGGTAGGATTAACATAGTAAAAATGGCTATCTTGCCAAAAGCAATCTACAGATTCAATGCAATCCCCACCAATATTCCAAAGCAATTCAACGAGTTAGAAAGGGCAATTTGCAAATTCATCTGGAAAAACAAAAAACCTAGGATAGCAAAAACTATTCTCAACAATAAAAGAAGCTCTGGTGGAATCACAATGCCTAACCTTAAGCTGTACTACAGAGCAATTTTGATAAACACTGCATTGTACTGGTACAGCTACAGACAGGTAAATCAATGGAATAGAACTGAAGACCAAGAAATGAACCCACACACCTATGGTCACTTGATCTTTGACAAGGGAGCTAAACCCATCTGATGGGAAAATAAGACAGCCTTCTCAACAAATGGTTCTGGCACAACTGGCAGTTATCATGTAGAAGAATGTGAATTGATCCATTCTTATCTCCTTGTACAAAGCTCCAAGTCTAAGTAGATCAAGGAACTCCACATAAAACCAGAGACTCTGAAACTTATAGAGGAGAAAGTAGGGAAAAGCCTCGAAGATATGGGCACAGGGGAATTTTTTCTGAACAGAATAGCAATGGCTTGTGCTGTAAGATTGAGAATTGACAAATGGGACCTCATGAAATTGCAGAGCATCTGTAATGCAAAAGACACTATCAATAAGACAAAAAGGCCACCAACCGATAGGGAAAGGATCTTTACAAATATTAAATCTAATAGGAGGAGCCGGGCATGGTGGCACACGCCTTTAATCCCAGTACTCGGGAGGCAGAGGCAGGCGGATTTCTGAGTTCGAAGCCAGCCTGGTCTACAAAGTGAGTGCCAGGGCAGCCAGGGCTATACAGAGAAACCCTGTCTCGAAAAAAAAAAATCTAATAGGAGACTAATATCATATATATATATATATATATATATATATATATATATATATATATATATATATATATATAAAGAACTCAAGAAGCTGGACTCCAGAAAATCAAATAAACCTATCAGAAAATGGGGTACAGTGCTAAACAAAGAATTCTCAACTGAGTAATACCGAATGGCTGAGTAGCACCTGAAAAAATGCTCAACATGCTTAGTCATCAGGGAAATGTAAATAAAACCAAGCCTGAGATTCCACCTCACACCAGTCAGAATAGCTAAGATAAAATTTCAGGTTACAGCAGAGGCTGGCGAGGATGTTGAGAAAGAGGAACACTCCTCAGTTGCTGGTGGTATTACAATCTGGTACAACCACTCTAGAAATCAGTCTGGTGGTTCCTCAGAAAAGTGGACATAGCAGTACCAGAAGATCTAGCAATACCTCTCCTGGACATAAACCCAGAAGATGTTTCAACTTATAATAAGGACACATACTCCACTATCTATGTTCATAGTAGCCTTATTTATAATAGCCAGAAGCTTGAAACAAAAGGAAAAAAAAAGTGTGTAGATTAGCAATGAAATATTATAGAGGTCCTGAAAGAAAATCTACATATATACAACAAACTAATCGATCTTAATGTTTTAAGAGAATGCATACTAGAGAATGTCAGTCTTCTCAATAAACAGTAAAAGGGAAACTAGATATTCACAGGTAGAAGAAAAAAAAAAAAAAAAAAACAAACCAGCCTCTTTGTCAGATATAAAAACTGATTCCAGGGGGCTGGTGAGATGGCTCAGCGGGTAAGAGCACCCGACTGCTCTTCTGAAGGTGATAAGTTCAAATCCCAGCAACCACAAGGTGGCTCACAACCATCTGTAACAAGATCTGGCTCCCTCTTCTGGAGTGTCTGAAGACAGCTACAGTGTACTTACATATAATAAATAAAATAAATCTTAAAAAAAAAACTGATTCCAATTGTATTTAAAATCTAAAACTTCACCATAAAATATTAAACTAGAGAAAAACACTTTGTAGCATTAGCTTGGGCAAAGAATTAAAAAAAAAAAAAAAAAAGAACAAAACTAAAGCAAAAATCAGACAAATGGCATTACACCAACTCCAAAGATTGCAGGAAAAAAAAATGATGAGATGGCCTATAGTCTGGTAGAACGTATTCAAAAACTGCACATCTGACAGACAACAATATGAAAAATACACAAAGAAACCAAAAGACACTGGAGAGTAGAGGTAGAGAACAATGTTGATGAAAATCAATGAGAAAAATAGATGGATGTCGCAACCCCAATCTCTGTCCAGGAGATATTAGGAATAAATGACACTTAAGCCAAAGCAGGTTCAGAGCAGCTGCAGCCACTTCTCTTTATTTGGAGGTTTCTCACAGCTTTCCCAGCTTTCTCCTTCTTCATCAATCATCCTCCAGTCAATTTTCAATCATCAATCCTCTCGTCTCTCTCCCCTCTCCTCTGGGACTGCCCACAACTTATCCTCTTCCATTCACCCACATCACCTTACACTACCCAATCATAGATGCACACGTTCAAGGCAGCATTCAGGATTGGCTGATAGAATGGTATTGCGAGATGTTGCTAAACCTCTCCAAAGAGTTACACGTGCTGCTTTTACTTTGTATGTGTGCATGATTGAGATTTAGGTAAACAAGCGAGGTCACGAGGCTTAGCATAAAGCCAGGGTGCCATCTTTGGTCCATGCGGCCACACCCACTCTCCACAGATGGGGAAGATTTTTAATGTTAGGGTGACTATAAAGATATGAGATATGATCTTGGAAATGTTTTTAAAGCATGAGCCCAAAGATTTTATAAGTATTTGAAGATATTAGTATGTCTGACTTAATTTAAACATTGTATAGTGGATGCATGGATATCTATATATCATGGTATTCCATTAATATGTACAGTTTGTTTTATGTATCAGTTACAAGTAAGCTTTAAAAACAAAAATCTAATACATTTAATACATTAAATTCCTTAATATCATTCAGCATACAGTCTGCTGCAGAACTGTTGGCCATTGTGACTGTCCAATTGCCTGGGAGTTACAACTCATTGTCATAGCCTAAAACTTCAAAAAAGTAATATGCCAGGGAAAAGTTTAAAATCCAAGGTATAGTATCTACTGAGCATTTATTGTTTTTGGACCATTATAAAGTCAAAATATCTAAAGCCAAACTTTCATAAGTCATGGAAATTTGCAAAGAATAGACTTTTTAAATTTTTACTAAGCCCATTTCTTTCAAAGTTATTAATTATAGGACCAACATACTAGTGACAACAATATCTCTAAGCTTAGGGCTTTGCTTTCATTGCTTTATTTTATTCTGTGTATAAGTGTTTTTTATTCTTTCATTTTAAATTTATTTAGTTTTTAGTATTTCTTACAAGCCCACAATGTATTTTGATTATATCTAAACCCCCACTCTCCCCATTCAACCCCTCTGAGATCCCTTCCCAACCTTATATATCTTTAAAAAGATTTTATGAAATAGTCCACTGAGTCTAATTAGTGCTGCTCATATCACATGTATATGAGTGTGGGGTTATTCACAGGGGACAAGAATAACCTACCAGTAGACACTCAACAAAAGAAGTGAGTATCTCTTCCATAGAAACTGTCAATTGCCAATAGCTCCTCAGCTAGTGTTGAAGGCTTATGTGTCTGTCTCCCATCCATGCAGAATGTTAACTGACTTGATCTTTTATTGGTCTTATTCAGGTAAACACAGTTGCTGTGAGGTCTTGAGTGCAACATCCTCATCACAGCTAGAAGACAGTGTTTCATAGCATTGCACTGTGACCTCTGGATCTTAAAATCTTTCCAGTTTGCAATATCCCATTGGACTAAGTATATGCCCAGGTAATACATTTTAACTTTTCTCACTATTAATATATGAGGTAATAAAATATGCTAACCAGCATCATGTTGCACATTGCAAATGTAACTTTCACTATTACATGAAATCAAATATAAATTATCCAGGTATCCCTGTATTATTACAACCACTATTCTTTCTCTAAGATTCTCTTTTTTCAACTGTCTATTATCTTTATATATTAACCTTGATTCTTCTCTTTCAAAGACAAGTATTTGAGCTATAAATTTCTTTCAAAATGTTCATCTATATGTCACAGGAGTTAATGTCTTTTATTTTTGTTATAGCTGTTTGACTTGGTTTGTAAGTCTTTCATTTACCATGAATCACTTACAAGGATATTTAAAATTTTTGTACATGAAGTCTTTAACTATAATTTTATTAGTCCTCATAACATTGTGGTTAGTCTTGCTTTAAAAATTAGTAGATATATTTTATTTGTATTCTGTAAAGCTATAAGCTACAGTTTTGTGTGTAGGATTTCACATGCATCTATTTAGTTGAGTCCAATAATAATATCCACACCTCCAATTTTATAAGTTATTGTGTGCTTAATCCATTATTAAAATTGTACTTATACTGGTCTCTCAATTTTTCATTATATTTTACTTACTTTTGCTGTATTACATATGCAATTAACATATTCTATGTTATTATATATAAATTAAACCTTGTTATGTCTTCCTACTGAATGAAATGAACAAAGAAGTAATGGAATTATGTGGGAAAAAGAAATATCAGGTAGGGGAAACAGTATAGCTAAGTAGGAAGGCATGGTTTTTGTGCTCGCAAACCAGTAAAGAGTACAGAATGGCCATGGGGTTTAAGTAAGGAAAGTGTACAATGTATGAAATCAGAGAAGAATGGTTACTAGATTAGGTAGGACTTATATAGGGATTCATATGCCACAAGAGAATCGAGAGTTAATCATAACAGGAAAACTAACTGGATGATTCTGAGCAAGGGGGGACATGACTTGACTGTACTATTTACAAAAGATTGTGGGCCTACAGTAAAGCTCTTGGATCACGTATAAAGGAAATGTTTTGGTAGAGTTTTGAAATGATTTTGATATAACACAATGGTAGCTATGACTAGCAAAGAAGCAGTTGAGAAAGTAAGAAATGGTCTAATTTGGTATATATTTTGAAATGTAGAACAGCCTGGACTTGCTGATCAATTCAGTTGGAAGTTGAAAGAAAGGAAGGAATCAAAATGAGGCTTGCATATCTGATATAAACAATTGGCATTTGCTATTTACTTTTATTAAAACACAGATGACCTTGTGAAAGGTGTTTCTCTATATGAGGTAAATTCAGACTTTGTTTTATAACCTGCTAAATTGAAGATGTTTGTTAGTCATCCAAATGGAGATGTCTGGTTGAGACTAAGGCCCAATGTAGAGGAGCAAGCTAATGGTCTGAAAGTCATCACATACACAGACACTCTTTAAAACTAAAATGTGATGAGAGCACCTAGGGAGTGAGTAATGATAGAGAAAAGAGATCTAAGGATGGAGCCCTAGGGCACTGCAATGCTTAAGAATGGGAGGATGAAAAGAACACAAACCAAAGTGAAAGAAAGCTATGTCCTGAAGGCCAATGGGCGAAAGTGATTTAAGAAGGAGAAAGTCCATTGCATCTGAACAGTGATGATAGATCAGACAAGATGAGAACTAAGAGTGTTTCACTCCCAGGCTGCCAATACAAAAGTCACTTGGGGAGCATGAACAAAGTGATTTCAGAGGAGTGCTTAGCAATGAATGTCACACTGAGGTATGTTCAAGTGAAAGTGAAGAGAGCAAGGAGGAATAGTCATGTAGGGAAAATTCAAGGTGGTTCTGTACAGAAGAATAGGAAAATGGAAAGGTTATATATGAAAAGGGAGGAACTAAGGTATGCTTTTCGATTCTTTTAAAGTTAGATACTTACATGTTGTTATGCTACGGATACAAAAATATTATGCAGAAAAAAATGACAATTTTGAGAGTAAAGTTACTTTCCAGAGGTCTTTAAACACTTTCTATAAAATGAATGTTAATAGCAAATATTTGAGCTTTGTAATATGTATGCAATCCCTCTATCACTGTCGCCTGCTAAAGCAGCCATAATGAATATGTACATAAATGAGCATGGCTGGATTCCAATAGCAATTTATTTTCAAAAATAGAAGCTGGCTGGATTTAGTCATAGATTTCTAACTCAGCTCTATTCAATAAATACTTAATGGATTTTAATTCATTTTTAAAATAGTAAATCATGTAGTATATAATAATATTTTAGATGGAACTCATTATGTACTTTAAGATTGTAGATTAACAAGTTGTTGGTTCCATGGAGAGAAGTTCCTAGGTCTGAAACACATTATTTTCTACTTTATACCATTCTTTGCAATTCTCATCAGTAGCTACTATATGAAAAGAATAATTTTCTTAACAATAATGCTATTTGGACTAAAAATGGCATTATAGAAAGAAAACACAAAAACAATGAAGTACATATGTTTAGTAGCTCTGATAAAATATCCAAAGGTATTACCCATTTTTATTTGCACTATATAGTACATAAAATGTAATCAAATTTACAAAATAATAAACAAATTTAATCTGTATAGTAAACACAAAAAAAAATCCATAAGATTTCATGCACTCCACAATAGTTAGGAGATCTGATCCATTAGCATCCATTTAGAGCTGAGAGGGCTACAATGTTATCCAGTCAAAAAGCATCTTATATGATGGATGAATAGTTTAAATATCCAGCTTCTATATTCAGTTAATCAGAGAGAAAAAAGTTTAGTATAGGCATTAAAGAAGTCTCCAAATAGTTCAAAAACTAAATTTATTACAAGGAAGATAGGAATCCATTTAGCTCTAGTATATATTATTTCTGAACAATATGAGAAAGTGTTTTCCAAAAATTAATCAATACCACATATATTATTTTTAACTTAACTTAGTTATTTTTACTTACTCACTTTACATCCCACTGACTCTCTCTCATCTCCCTCCCACAATCGTTCCGCCATCACCATCCTTTTATCCTCTGAGGAGGTGGGCCCCTGGGTATCCTCTCACCTTGGCACATCAAGTGTCTGTGAGGTTAGATGCTTCTTCTCCACCTAACGTCAGACAAAGCATCCCTGGTAGTAGAATACATCGCACAGACAGGCGATAGCTTTGGGAATAGCCTCTCTTCCAGTTGTTCAGGACCCACATGAAGATCAAGCTGCACATCTACCACATATGAACGAGGAGTTCCAGCTATTGTATGTCTTTTGCTTGGTGAGAGTTCCTAACATGTAATGAAGAGGATCAGTGTAGTAAAAGATATGAATTTACTCATACTATTTCTACATTTATTATCTAATCACTAAAATAGATACCATCGCTATGGCCCACTTCTTACAAAATCTGCCACTATATTTCCAGTGCTCTCCTTTGAGATTTTAAAGGAGTCTAGTAAGGTAAAAATAAATTTAGACAGTGACCAAGAAGTAATTGAACCACAGGAAAACAAAACAAAACCATACAAAACCTTATCCCTCATTCAAGAAGCTCTTCTATTATCATACTGTTCAGCCAACTTCATTCATCTTTCTGGAACACATCACAGACTCTGCCTGAGATGAACCATCAGCTATACTGTTCAGCCATGCAATCACCAAGCCATCATTTTTCCAACTCATTAGACCACATTATTGCAACTGCAGCTCTTGCATCTCATGGCATTAATATGTCTAGCCTAACTTTGGGAAACTTAGAGAGGATTTTTTTTTTTAATTTGATGCCATTTCATTTTATTATTTTAATTTTATTTAACAGGATTGTTAAGAGTAATAGCTTGTCAAGGATTAGAATGCCTTGACATATATTTGCTCACCCAGCTATTTCTGAGAGTAAAAGAAGCAGTATCTTGGTACTTCTCTATTACAGAAAAGGGCAGGTCATGCATTGCCAGAAGCCTGGGGTGGTTCTCAAATGATCTGTCAAGACTGGAAAATGCTGGGTTTTGACAGTTCCACCATCACAGAACAGTGAATCTCCATTGTACTATGCTTGGCATTTTCTTTAAGAGATGATTTTTTTTTTGCCATTTCATTTTACTGATGAATTTTATAACACAATGGTTCTCAACCTTATGCTGTGACCCCTTAATATAGTCCCTTATGGTGTGGTGACCCCTAACCATAAAATTATTTCATTGCCACTTCATAACTGTAATTTTCTACTGTTATGAATTAGAATGTGAATATATGATATGCTATATATTGGATATATGACCCCAGTGAAATATTTGTTCAACTCTCAAGGAGGTCATGAGCCACAGGTTGTGAACCACTGTTGTAATAAGATGCAAATTTAAAAGCTTTTCCTTTCTTAAATCTTCATTTCCTACCATTTTTGCTCCTAGAATCACAAAGGAAAAAAATCTAATTGTATTTATTGACGCTCTTTCAACTGCTGATTTTTCAGGTGCACAATTAAAAACCTATATTGACACCATGATGCTGAGAATCTCTTACTATTGATAAAGTCCTCTCATGTACATAATCACATGGAAAATCCAGATAGTAGATTATTTTGTAAATTTTACTTAAGAAAATATATTTCTGAGAAACTCCCACAGAAAAGTTAAGGGTGTAGAAGGAACAAGTAAAAGAGTGTGATATATGCTGCCCACTATAGTAATTCACATCAAGTAAAATAAGAACAAATGAAACTGGACAGATTTCAAGAGGTTTTCATGTTTTAGACATTTTTATCTATATGAATTTCTTAGGACTATTGCGATGCAGAAGTATGAATGAGTTGACATTGAACAACATCATCAAAACCTTGAAACAGTATAATGTTAGCAATATACCAGCCTTAATAAACAATGGCAGTGAAATAGTTGGCCCTTTTAATCCTTGTGTTAGCAGTTCTGTTCATCACAGATCTATTTCATGAATTTTTCCGAAGTGTTCCAATAACCGCAGAAAATGCCTTCTCTTTTCATTTTTTTCTTTTTTTGACTTTTTTTTATTAGATATTTTCTTATTTTACATTTCAAATGCTATCTTGCAAGTTCCTTATACCCTCCCCCCACCCTTCTCCCCTACCCACCCACTCACACTTCTTGGCCCTGGCATTCCTCTGTATTGGGGCATATAAAGTTTGCAATACCAAGGAGCCTCTCTTACCAATGATGGCTGACTACACCATCTTCTGCTATATATGCAGCTAGATATATGAGCTCTGGTGGTTACAGTTAGTTCATATTGTTGTTCTTCTTATAGGGTTGCAGACCCCTTCAGCTCCTGGGGTACTTTCTCTAGCTGCTCCATTGTGGACCCTGTGTTCCATCATATAGATGACTGTGAGTATCCACTTCTGTATTTGACAGGCACTGGCATAGCCTCATACAAGATAGTTATATCAGGGTTCCTTCAGCAAACTCTTGCTGACATATGCAATAGTGTCTGAGTTTGGAGACTGACTATGGTATAGATCACCTGGTGGGGAAGTCTCTGGATAGTCCATCCTTTCATCTTAGCTCCAAACTTTGTCTCTGTAACTCCTTTCATGGGTATTTTGTTCCCTATTCTAAGGAGGAATGAAGTTTCCACAAGCTGGTCTTCCTTCTTCTTGAATTTCTTGTGTTTTGCAAATTGTATCTTAGGATTGCAAGCTTGTACAACCACTCTGGAAGACAGTTTGGTGGTTCCTCAGAAAATTGGACATGGTACTACCTGAGGATCCAGCAGTACCTCTCCTGGGCATATACCCAGAAGATGTTCCAACTGGTAATAAGAACACATGCTCCACTATGTTCATAGCAGCCTTATTTATAATAGCCAGAAGCTGGAAAGAATCCAGATGTCCCTCAACAGAGGAATGGGTACAGAAAATGTAGTACATTTACACAATGGAGTACTACTTAGCTATTGAAAACAATGAATTTATTAAATTCTTGGGCAAATGGATGTATCTGGAGGATATCATCCTTAGTGAGGTAACCCAATCACAAGTCACTAGATATGCACTCACTGATAATTGGATATTAGCACAGAATCTTAGAATAGCCTTCTCTTTGCTTTTGCTCTGGGAGAACTCATGATGTTCGGAAGAATTCCATTCTCTGTCACAAAGTAATATATAGTGTTGATTGATGCTAATTCCCTTTCTAGTCTCACGTTTGGAGATAGGACTGGGGACAATAGAACACAGTATCTACATGAGGTTAGAGGCTCCAAAATTTCTGCATTGCTAAATGCCCATGGGTGCTACTGCTAATATCACCCTTACCTTCAGTGACAAATGAAATCAGAGAGCTCATCAGCTATATCTCTTGTCCTTATGCTCAATGAAACAAAGGTTATATCACCAGTAAAATTTATGTTTGACTATGTAAGTCAATTGAATATCCTCTTCTTTTCCTGTTTATGAATAAACTGAAGCTCTCACCCTCCATAAAGAAGACAATCTTCTTTGAGGAGATTTGTATTAAAGTGTAACGATATAATGCACACATCCTTGTTCTCTCCCCTGAAAATATAACATTATGGACTATGTTAATATTCTCAGCAGTAAATATTTTCCAAGCTTCTATTGTAGAAAAAATATCGTTGATTAAATGGAGACCTAAGTATCTCATTCAACAAGTTATTTCAGAAGTCTCTTCATAGGCACCTAACTCAGTGACTTCTCTTTCTTAGCTTGAATGTATGAATGGAGCTGCTGCAACCATATTATCATGCTATGGTGAGACATTTTGTTGTTAACTTGTCCCAAGCCAGAGTTATCTGAGAAGAGGGGACTTCAACAGAAAAAAAGGCCTCTATTATATTGGCCCATAAGCAAGACTGTGGCATTTTTAAAATTAATTCTGATTTAGGAGATCCAGGCCACCCATAATCATAGGATTCTGGAGTATATAAAAAAGTGATGTGAGAAAGCCATGGGAAGTAAACACAGTAAACAGAATTCATCCAGAGCCTGTGTTTCTGTTCATGACTCCAAGTTCCTGCTCAGTTTGAGTTCCTACTTTGTCTTTCCAACAAGAACTTTGATTCAGGATATGTAAGCCAAATAAACTCTTTCATCCCCAAGATGCTTTTGGTCATGGTGTTCAATCAGAGCAATAGAAAACAAATGAAAACCTACCACCATAAATTGAATTTGATGATAATAATCTAGCCACAGATTAAAGCAGGAAGAGTTAAAGAAAAATTGTGTACCTCAGTGTTGAAGCACATGTGAAGCTATAGGTTCAATCCCCAGTTGTCCACACTATCTTAGGACATCTGGAAAGCTACAAAATTAGCCTTGAATTTCTTTTCTCTACTTTTGTGGTCCCCCTCTCCTATGCTGGCTCCAGGCTAGGAGTTCAGACCTGATGTTCCTGAAGGCATGCCACAGGAAGCCACATACAGCATGGTTCTCCAGCTAGGTTGGCTCCTTTTGTTATGCAAATACCACCACCCACCTCCAAGTCTCTGCTGCTGGCCTGCCCAGAGCTGCCCAGACATTCCAGGAAGAAGAAGGCGGCTCCATGTGGTCTCCAAGATGGAGCCAGGGTCCCCAGGAACGGGATGGCAGGGTGGGTGGAAAGCCCTGCTATAACCTAAGACTCTAAGCATTAAACCTAGAGGCCTTGAACAGAAATGTGTCTTGGCCTCCATTATTTCTCTTGACCTTTCTCTCCTATACAGCTCCGGCCACCTCCTCAGGAACCCAGATAGTGTAAGCCGCAGGCAGTCTTACAGAACCCCACATCCTTTTATGCAAAAAAAAAAAAAAAAGGTTTACCTTCTATTTGATCATGTTTTTCCTTCTCCCTATCCTTCCAAGATCCTCCTTAACTCTTCACCCACTCTATTTTATGTTCTTTCTCATTCCCTCCCTTTCAAATAAAACACAAAAGAAAAATCTAAACAAAATAATCAATAATACAAAAATGCTCTAAATGAAATACAGGGACCAAATAAATATAGCAGAAACTGAAGGAAAAGCCATCCAAAGACTGACCCACATTGAGATCCATTCCATCTGCAGATACAAAACCCCAACACTATTGCTCATAACAATAAGTGCTTGCGGACAGGAGCCTGGTATAGCTGTTCCCTGAGAGGTTCTGCTAGTACCTGACTAATACAGATGCAGATACTCGCAGCCAACCATTGGACTGAGCCAAGGGACACCCAAGGGAAGAGTTACGGGATGGACTGAAGGAACTGAAGAGGATTGCAACCCCATATGAAGAAAAACAATATCAACTAACCAGGCTTCTCAGAGCTCCCAGGAAAGAAACCACTAACCAAAGAGTATACATGAAGTGGTTCCAGATGTATCTGGCATCAGTGGGAGGTAGACACTTCATTCTGTAGAGGCTAGATATCTCAGCATAAGGGAGATGCTAGAGGGGCGAGGTAGGAGTGGGTGAGGGAGCACCCTCTGAGAGGCAAAAGGGAGAGGGGGAGGGAAGGAGATTGGAAAGGGGAGACCGGGAAAAGGGACAGAATTTAAATGTAAATAAATAAAATATTTTTTTTAAAAAAGACAAAAAATGTCGAAACAAAAGACCATGAACATGGAATTTGTTTTGTTTTAGCTAACTAGCTCTGGGTGTTGGGCCTGTCCTGGGGTGTGGTTGATATACTCAGTGACACTCTATTAAAGAAGTATCATTTCAGCAGATATCAATTGAAAATAGCTTATTGGCTACAAGATGGACATAATGTCCACTTCCCAACAAGTCAGAATTACATGTGGCTTCAATCTTTACTGGTCTTGTGCCTGCTACCATAATCTCTATGAGTTCATAAGTGCATTAAATGCCTTGTTTTGTCAAGAAGACACTATTTTCTTTAGTCTTCCATCACTTCTGGCTCTAACAGCCTTCCTGCCACATTGTCTTCATGGATTCCCCTAAGAAATAGTGTTTGATGACAACAGCTCATTTATGACTCAGTGCTCCAAAGTCTTTGCACACTGTCCAGTTGTGAGTCTTTATATTAATTTCCATCTACTGCAAGAGGAAGCTTTTCTGACGATGACTGAGTGAGGCACCAATCCACCCATGTATCAGTATGTCTTTTGGAGTCAAATGGGCTTACAGCCAGTCTACTCTTTGGTTTTTGTCCTATTTAACAGTGTTATCAATGGGGTTTCATCTCATGGAATGAGAGTTAAAGCTAGTATTTTAAAAAGTAGTTGGTTACTTCAATAACATTTTTGTAGTTGGTTACTTCAATAACATTTTTTTCCACTAGAATTTGTAGGTGGGTGATATTAACGATTACCTTCCCCTTCCAGTAGAAAATAGAATATCTTCCAATATCATGAACACTAACTAGTCAATAGGGTTGAAGCTTCTAGTTGGGCACTAACTCAACTTCTCTATGTTCAATAATATAAGTATGTGTTGCTCTTAGCAATAGGACATTACCAGGTTGTGGAAAATAACCAATAGCCTTGACAATATTCTGTGATGTTTGTAGAGTAGGACTCCATGGGGTTCCATCACCCTGTGTCTGATGACTTAATAAGATATATCTTGGCACACTTGGTGTCATAAGATATCTAGTTGTAACATTTGTAATCTTCTACAGTAATAGGTTTCCATATGTTTGCTCAAGGACTTTTAGTATTAGTTGTCTCTTCCTATATCCTTTCCTTTTCCATGTTTTCCTCACCCCTCCTCATTTAATACTCCTATTTCTCCTTTATTTCTTCATGACACTGTGTCCTAGTTTCATGAATTTCTTTTACTTGGTCCGGCAAATCACTTTTCATAGTTGGAGGAAAGGGTAGATTACAACTAGTAGCTTAACAGGCAAAAATAAAACTAAATATTATACAATGCACAGAACATCCTTCTATAACAAAGAAATATCCCACTGAAAATGACAATAGTTCTGAGATTAAGAAGTCTATGTATAAGAATAAAAACCTGTTATTTTGAACTGTATATCCATTAGTCAAATATAATTCCATGTAGACACTAATTCCCAAAACTTAAGATTGCTTTCCCTTTAATACTTTTATGATGTCACTTGTGTAAGAATTAGATTGAATATGAAACAAATGCCTGTATTGCTCAACTCAGACTTCCTTTTTTTAGCATTCCCACTACCAGGAACAATCAATTATAAACACTTCAAGGGGCTGACAGGCAAAGAAGGCAGTTTTACCAAAGTTATTATAGTTATAACAAAGTTGTTAACACACTGTGCTCTGACTTGACAGTAATAGAACTCTTTTCTCAAAAAGTTAAACATAAAATTACTATATGACTACTTTCCTCATCTCCATTTCCATCATCTGATATTTCAGATAATTGATATACAAATACTCATAACAATAACAGTATTTGCAGCCAAAATCATAAGCTCAACTATCCACAGACAGATGAACAAAACATGATATATTCTGCACTGCACATGACTGGAAAAGAAAGGTAACCATCAATATCATCAAGATATAGTAATCCTAGTAATATAAATGCTGTGAAAGTAACAAACTATGTTTTCGTATTTGGATATAAGTCTCTGTCTATTAGATGAAACTCATACCTTGCAGTGTTAAAGTTTCCAAAAACCTAAGACTAGATAGTTATGGATGTGGGGGAAAGCCTACTCTTTTTATTATGCTAAAAGAGCATAGTTAGAAAAAGACTCCTGAAGATATATTATTACATAGGTATACAGATATATATTATGTGTATAGTTATATATAATTAATATATTATTAAATTTATAATTATGTATATATTCTATGTGCATGTTATATAATATATATTTATTTATTAATATATAATATATTATATATGCTACAATGTACATGAACTTCAAAGTGATTTCACCAGGGAAAGAAGCCAAAACCCAAAGGCCATAAACTACATAATTTTACCTGCATGAAACATCAAGAATAGGCAAGTCCATTTAATGGCTGGTAGCAGCTAGGGCGGAAAAAAGTAGGGACTAAATAATGGTTATAGGGTCCTTTATAAGGATAATGAAACTACTAAGAGATGATTGATATAAAGCATTTTGACTATACCAAAGTCCACTTTGAATGTGTTAAAATGTTATCTTCATATTCTGTGTATTTTACCACATTTTGTAAAAGAAATAGGCAAATAGTGATCTTCTTTGGTTCAGAAGAAAGAAGTTTCTGGAACTCACAAAATTTCTGAAATGTCAAGATTCTTTACATAAGTATTAAGAACAACTAGAAAATCATAACAATTATCTGACAGCAAAATAATTTCTTAGTATCTGTCATATGCAAGGCTTAGAAATTAATTAACCCCAATTCCCAAACCTTTTTATAAAGATTGCTTTTTCCTGAAGAATTGATACAAAATTAAGGAAAACTATAGGGTTACATTTGGACACTAAGAATATTAGCAGTAGAAACTCTGCTAGGAGATAATGAAAGAATTCCAAGACAACCTAGAGCATTTTCATATAAAAAGGTCTTGCAAATTTTTGGTAGAATCATGCTGGCATTAGGAATGCCTCAATCTAAAATGTACTTTTTGCTTCACTCTGCTGAAGTTTGTCCAGATTGTAAAGGCTGTATTTAATGGCTCTGTTGAGAACATTTCAGAAATATACCAGTAAGCTAGGTTTGTATGTCAATCTGTTTCAAAGCAGGATTATATTCATTTTTCTTAGAATGTTTCTTCCAACTAGGCTGTTGGCAGATTTCTTAATTTGAACTCAAGTGGGAAAAATAAATACACATTCTAATTTCCTTCAGTTATTTATAGATAATGATTTGTAAAAAGAATATTCATTCCCTCCAATTTTATAAAAGGAGAATTAGGTTCATATCACCTCATAATTTAATATTTGTTAATATGTTTTTCTGGTTTAGCAAGTGAGTTCAATCAGGATCATCTTGAAGTCTGACTCTTGTTATTATACATAAGCAATTAGCACTTATGGCTATGTTCTCATTGGAGGAATTTAAAAGTGACTACTTATCAATATATTTTACAGCACACTTTAGTCCATAAAAAACTCTTTATGTATCAAGTAATTCTTGCTATCATCTTTCACTCTTACAAAGAATTTAAATATTAATTGATCATATCAAAAGTTGTTTGCATAAATATGTAATTACAGCATATAACTTACATGTAAGTAATACATATATATTGTCTATGAGTGGTGTATGTATAGGTGTGTGTGTGTGTGTGTGTGTGTGTGTGTGTGTGTGTGTGTGTGTATTTGCAAGCCAGACATCAGTGACCAGTGTTTTCCTCTATCATTGTCTAGTATGAGTTTTTGGAGATAAGGTTTCTTAATGAACCCAGAGCTTACCAATTGGCTAATTTACCTGGCCAGCAGGGATATTCCCATCCCCCCCCCCCCCCCGCAACTCTGTATTTCCCTTCACCCAGGTTTTTATGTGCATTCTGGGAATATGAGCTCTGGTCCCATCAAGTAATTTATTAACTGAACCATCTCTCTAAGCTCTATTTATGCATATTTTTTAGATAAAACCTACTTCAGTTTTACTATCCTACACTTTTATGAGCTGATATTAAGTGGCTAAGCAATTATATGCTTTAAAGAATAAGTTGACAAATGTAGAAACTAAATGTGAAGTACTTTATCCAATAATTCTTTGAAAAATCTTTATAAATATCTAGTAATGAAGGATGTCAGCACTTGGTCATTCACCCTAAATTATTTGGTATCCTTTACCATTTAACTAATATAAAGCAATTCAACTCAGATACATATTTTATAAATTGTAGTCATGGTTATTCTGCAGTTGGTCACCTTCATTTGAAAATCAAGTATGTTTATGCATCTAGGTTAAGAATATTTTTCTTCATTATTTAATGTCTAAGATTTTTACATAAGTATCTGGTTGGTGACAAAAATACAAGTTGTGAAATGAATAGTAAATGCAATAGCAGATTTTCTTAATATCCCACCTATATCTCTAAATCCTTATCATTTTGTAAAAACCAAATTTCAACCTTCAATTCTGTATTTTTCTTTCTGGCTAAGGAATTTCTCTGTTATTCAAAGTTAGCCTTTTCTATATTGAAAGCAGATGATGAGTACAAATTATCTGTCACAATAACTAGAATTCTCAAACAATAACTTTCGAGATTTTGTGTAAACATAATGTGCTACTCCATTGTCTGTCAGATACCATAGGCATATCTATATTCCACATTAGTAGAATCCCCACCCTCATAGACAAGCAAACATGGCTGCCTCAGTAAAACTAAACATATTCTGTCTTCTATCTTTGATAAGTGTGGTTTATTTTATGAATTCTCATTAATAAAATTTGAATATAAGGAGTAATCACACACACACACACACACACACACACACACACACACACACACACATGCAAAACCCTAACTTTATTTCCTAAAAGGAATAATTTGGCATTGTGTGAATAATTTGGCATTGAATGACCAAGTATGATTAAAATTTCCTAATGTTATATTTAATTTTATTTCACACTAGTGGAATAGAGAAAGAAATGGTAGAGAAACTTCCATCTACAAGGTACTATGGCAGGATTTAATATCACTGTAGTGTTATTGTCAAGGTAAATTTTACATCTTTACAATGATTATTTTGTGAGCTCTGAAGTCATTATCTCCTACTATCACAGTAACTTCAGTTTTCCATAGTTCTTTTCAATGACATATTCAATTCTCATGTGTAAAAGTAGCTTTTATTTGCCAGATTTAATTGTCATTTCGAAGCTTACTGCCTAATATTCTCACCCTTTCTAGTTCTCTCTGAACTCTAGCTGGCTAGTTAAAATCAGTTGTTCTGGATCAAACTCCTCTCCACACAGACTGATTCAATCAGGCTTCTCTCAGCTTCTGACTGAATTTCTCTACTTGGCCTCAAACTAATTTTGACAATCTGTTCTAATTTTCTGTCTTCTTCTCATTCTCTGGCTTATTCTCACTTTACATGCAACCTGTATCTGTAAAGCTGTTCTGGTAAAAACTGTCTTTGTCTCTCTGTTCCTCTTTCCCTCTTTGCACTGCTGTCTTGAGTCTCCTCTCTTTCCTATACTGTTCTATTGAGAGTTCAGTGTAACCTATCTCTGACACTATTTGACAAATCTTTCTTTGATTTGCTTCTTTGTGTATTAAACAATTAAATGTCACTGTTTAGGATGAAACGTGTATACTAAAAGTGTGTCTTTATTCTAGCCAGAGGGATTAAAGATATGTGGTGTGTCTGCATTCAAATTCCTCTATATTAATGAACTTTGAGATGACACCATAGGGAAAAAGTACTTTGCAGGAGCTTAAATCACTGAGTACATACCTCAGGCTTACTTCAAATCCCCCAGGAAGAAATAGTAAGAAGATAATATATGTCAACTTGATCAAGCATATCTCTAATGCATTTATAATGTCACTTCAACTAAATTAGCCACATGTTGTCCTGACATCATCTAAAATGAGGTAATTTCCCCCTTGAAAGCTTGAATTTGAGTGAAAGGCTATACTCATGAAGATAGATCAGCCAAAGAGGAAAGAAAAGAGATGCATTCATAAATATAACTGTTTTCTAAACCAGTAAGGATGATTTTTTTAGATATTCAAAAGTGAAACTTTCCAAATGTTTAGAAACAGGGAGAGAGAAGTGGGGGAAGGATATATCCAGTAAGTGTAATTTCATCCCTAACTAAGTGATTTTAAAGCATAGTAGCTTTTAAATTAATATATAACATAATGATACTTTTCTAGGTGAAAAAGATAAATCCAAGGAAGAAATATTTTAAAAATCATTTTATTGAACAGTATTTTTTCCAATATTTATTAGATATTTTCTTCATTTATATTTCAAGTATTATCCAGAAAGTTCCCTATACCCTCCCCCATCCCTGCCCTGCTCCCTTACCCACCCACTCCCACATCTTGGCCCTGGTGTTTCTCTGTACTGTAGCATTTAAAGTCCCCATGACCAAGGGTCCTCTCTTCCCAATGATGGCCAACTAGGCCATCTTCTTCTATATATGCAGCTCAGGGGGTACTAGTTAGTTCATGTTATTCTTCCACCTATAGGGTTGAAGACCCCTTCAGCTCCTTGGGTACTTTCTCTAGCTCCTTCCTTGGGAGTCCTGTGTTCCATCTAATAGCTGACTGTGAGCATCCACTTCCATGTTTGCCAGGCACTGGTATAGTCTCCCAGGAGACAGCTATATCAGGGCCCTTTCAGCACTATCTTGCTGGCATTTTCAATAGTGTCTATGTTTGGTGGTTGATTATGGGATGGATCCCTGGCAGCCGCAGTCACTGGTTGGTCCATCTTTTTGATTCAGCTTCACACATGATCTCTGTAACTCCTTCAATGTGTGCTTTGTTCTTAATTCTAGGAAGGGGTGAAGTGTCTACATTTTGAACTTCATTCTTCTTGAGTTTCATGTGTTTAGTAAATTGCATCTTGGGTAGTCTAGGTTTCTGGGCTAATATCCACATATCAGTGAGTACATGTTATGTGAGTTCTTTTGTGATTGGTGAACAGTATTTTTTAAAGATATGGGTTCTCTTGGTCATGGTGTCAGTATTTTGATCAAATACTTGTCTTTTTAATGTTCCTCTACATGGTTACATTAGTAAAGTAATAGAATATTTATGCTTATTACAAATGCCAACTATTATAAACCTCTCAGGACTTTTAAATTCAATACCTATAACAATGTATTCCACTACACTAGGTTTTTTTTTTTTTTATTACAGAAACTTGGGATTTGTTCATCTGATATTTTGAACAATTTTTTTCTGGAAATTTCTACTGCAAAAGCTCTCAATCTTTGCACAGTTAAGAATTACTTATATAAAAATCCCAAAGCCTAAGTTAGACACAATAGGTAAATAGGAGCCAGGGGTTGAAAACTAGGACAAAATTCTTTGATTCCCAGATGTAATATGACTAAAGAGACTTTGAATAGATAATGTTCTGTATTTACCTTACTATATCTCCTGAACTTCCTTGAATTTTTAAATGAGTATTTTAAAATAGATTTCACAGTATTAAGAATTAATTCAACAGTTAATAAATATTCATAAATTTCCAACAATCTATTTGTCACAAAAATCTGGAAAAGGCAAGAAAGGAGAATTTTCTTTGATTTAACTTGTACATTAATCAGTCAGGAACCTTGATAAAATGGGGGTTCTAGCTCCATGGGTTTAATATGTAATAGGAGACTGCATTTCTAACAAGACTCCTGGTGAGCAGTTAATATCACCATGCAACAAAAAGAAATGAGTACTGTGAGAAGTATAAGGTATTGTGACATGGTTAAGAAAAATACAAATCTGTAACTCTGTGGTGTGCTGTCTGTTTCATACTTTCTTGCAGAGTTTTTAATTTAAAAAGTTGTGGATATACTTCCAAGAGTTATCTTTATAGAAAGTCCTAAATATTTTATCGTTTACTAACCAAAAAGGGCTAAAAGATCTGAAAGGAATGTTTTAAAAAATAAAATAATTACCAACTGCAAAACTGATGAAATTCAACAACAACAAAAAACATGATAGAAGCTCTTGAAATAAATAACAAATGCCTACCCTTATCAAACAAATACAGTTGCAAGCCAGTGGTCAATTAAGTTACCTACTACTTTGCTGTTGTGGTTTCTTCTTTTTTCGGGGACAGGGGGTTCTCTTCTTTTTATTAGATATTTTCTTTATTTACATTTCAAACGTTATCCCCTTTCTTAGTTTCCCCTCCAAAAATCCCCTATCCCCTCCTTCTTCTAAAGAAATGAAAGTCCCTTTCACGCAAGACCACCATTTAGACATGAGTCTTCAAGCTCAGCTGTTGCAGTAAATCTCCTCCCAAATAAGCCCCAGCAATGAAAACACAGTTAATATGCCTACATGCTGTGCACCTGGATTGGGCAAATCTACCACTGCAGTACCATTTTCCACAGCTTATGGGACCCCTTAGAACGTGTGATTTCTTCAGGCCATATGCTTCTGCTCTGCTTTTCTTCATCTTCTTCCTCCTCTGCATCCTCTCCCTTTTCCATTTTCTCCTTCTCTCCTCCTCACCTTCTGCTCCACCTTCCTTTTATATGCCCAATCATCAGCTCTCCTTTACTTTACAAATTAAGGTGGGAAGCAGGTTTACAGGAAATCACCTGGTGCTGACTAATTCCTTGTTCACAGCCACTCACAGGAGAATGGAATTAACATCAAATATTAGCCCCAGGGCTATCCACAACACTCAACAAATATATTTCTGCCATAAATAACTCAAAACACAATTCAATCTGTATTAATTGTTCATATTGTATTGTTTCAATGAATTTTTTGAAAATACATTTTGAAAGGAGATAAAAATGTATAATCTTTACACATTTTTACTTGTAAAATATAATACACATTAATTTAAAAGTGTCTCAATGGTCCTGTGATTCCAGTAGATTCTATTGTGGCCATATATCAAAGCACCTTTTGATAGGAAGAATAGAATAATGGAATCACGACCTGAGTAGGACTAGGATTCCCTGCAAAGTAGTGAAATGATAAGTAACCTAAAAGTGAGGGGGCAGGGGAGGAGCTGAGAAGATGAATGATGCTGTAGAAGAAAATTTATTCTCAAGGTATTTAAGTTGGAGAGTTTATTACACACTTATCTCCATGCTACTATACTATTAGATTATTTTAATACTCTAAGACTAAATAGACTTCATGAATCACTGAAAAGAGGTGTTTATAGCCTGTACATGTGCACAGGATTGAGTTCTAATGTGAAATGGAGAAACTGAATGGCTTTGATTCTAATTTCAGCTTTTTGAAATTAGAAAAATTTGAAAAAAAATTAAATATTAATAACTATATGAACTTCAGTTTCCTTCTGTATAAATCGAATAATATAAATATAACATCTTTGCTTTGAGAACTAATAAATTCATATTCCAAGAGACTGGCACTTAACATTTTTAAAAACGATTTCTGTATTCTAATAAAGATCCTAAGCTCATTAAAAAGCAAATATTATGTTTTGTCATTAAAATTCCCTTTGCATCAGATGAGCTTAAGGAATTAATGATGCTAATGACCTAAGTATTTGTCTAAATATGCTCTAATCCTCTAGTCTCTTCTCTCTTCCTCATATGAAATATTCAGTCACTGGGGCAAGCAAAGAGAGGCCTCTGGGCACAGTGCATGCATCAAAGAAATAACTTTTATTTGATTTACACAGTGATTTCTTATTAAACAGCTAAATTAATTGAAGATATTTGAAAATCAGAATATTTAATATAAATATGTAGATTTCTGGTCCTTTTTGAATCTTTAGAAAATCTGGCAGCACTGCCATTAACAATAATGTCTGGAAGCTATTAGTCATATCTAAAAAACAAGTACTACTGTTTAGATAGAATGTATTTTATCTGGGAGGTGTCTGGTCAGGTGATATTGTTGTTCCTCCTATGGGGCTGCAAACCCCTTTAGCTCCTTGGGTCCTTTCTCTAGCTCCTCCATTGGGGAACCTGTGCTCAGTCCAATGCGTGGCTACCAGTATCCACCTCTGTATTTGTCAGGCCCTGACAGAGCCTCTCAGGAGACAGCTATATCAGGCTCCAGTCAGCAAGCACTTGTTGGCACCTGCAATAATGTCTGGGTTTGGTGTCTGTATATAGGATGGATCCCCAGATCTCCCAGGGACTAAACCACTAACTAGAGACATATGGAGGGGCCCATGGTTCCAGCCGCATATGTAGCAGAGGATGGCTTTGTAGGACATCAATGGGAGAAGAGGCCCTTGGTCCCCAGGAAGGCTCCATGCCCCATTGTAGGGGAATGCCAGAGTGGGGAGGTGATGGTGGGTGGGTGGGAGAGCACCATCATAGAAACAGAAAGAGGGAAGACAGGATAGGGGGTTTCTGGAGGGGAAACTGGGAGAGGGCCTAACATTTGAAATGTAAATAGATAAAATATCCGATTTAAAAAAAAAAGGAATGTATTTTCTACAATTTGACACTTTCTCCACCTGGTTTGTTTGTTCCATTCAATTTAGTTAGGAAAGCAGCCACCTAGCCATTAGAGACCAACACTCTATGGGAAGCGCTCTCCTCTCTCTCTCTCTCTCTCTCTCTCTCTCTCTCTCTCTCTCTCTCTCTCTCTGTGTGTGTGTGTGTGTGTGTGTGTGTGTGTGTGTGTGTGTACAAAATATCAAAACTAAAGAAGATGCATTGAAACACTGTCAGATGAACTGAAAGTTTTCATGAATAGTTCAGCATGCTTTCATGCACCACCCACGCATTGTGACATTGACTTTACCCTTCAGTTACTTCTGATACTTAAATTGTCCTAGGTACTGATACAATAAATTAGGAATACTTCTGCCACAGGGACATCTTTAGAAGAAAATGTGTAAAGAGTACCAACATATTTTCTACAACACAGTGGTGTTCAAACTTTTCCCTGTATAGATTTTCCAGATAAAAATTGGAAGAAGCAGCAGCAGTGTTTACTGTGAATCTGAGCAAGATTCAGATAGTGCCTTTTGCCAATAATTAACAAGGGAAAATACTCTGTATGTTGACAAAGTAGAGTGGACCATTAAGCATTAGAAATGTAAATTCCCTTAATACACTTAAATAAATTTAATGAGCAATGACTTCTTTTTTTTTTTTTTAGATTTTTTTCTTCTCTTTATTAGATATTTTCTTCATTTACATTTCAAATGTTATCCAGAAATTTCCCCTTACCCTCCCGCATCTCCGCCCTGCTCCCCTACCCACCCCCTCCCACATAATGGCCCTGCCGTTCCCCTGTACTGGGGCATATAGAGTCTGTATGACCAAGGGGCCTCTTTAAAATAAGGCAGATTGGTGATTATCAGATGACAAGTTTGAAAAACAACTGATAATATTTCATGAATTGACTCATTTTTCACCCTATACTACCAGTAAAATGTTGGCAACCAAACAGTATTTCTCTAGCTCCAGTTCCTGCCCAATATAAATGGGAATCTAGCACTCATTCTCCACGTAAATGATTCCAAGAGTTACAGATGTACCTTTTGTGAGTACCAAGTACAAACCCATTTAGGCTTTTCTTCCCCATTGTCTTTTTTTTTTTTTTTAATTTTTTATTTTCTTCCTCTCATTTATAGTGGCTTCAAGAAATGTCAGAAGATATTGCTGAGAAAGCTCACCAAAGGCTTTGCTCCTTTTGGTGCCTACCACAAGAAAGCCATCTCCCCTCTCATGGTTATGGCCAATGTATATCATAGAGCTGTTCATAACAGCTATGAATGTTGGCTGAAGATAATAGCCTCTTTGGTACAGAGACTAATTGTCACCAGAGCATCAGATGGCTTGCCTTGCAGCTCACTAGTTTTTCTAGCATTACATTATTTTTATAAATAAACTCTAGCATGGTGGTTAAGTGTAGGGGTTCAGGGCCAGAGAGAATAATATGATTTGAAACTTAAATTTATCAAATTATCATCTGAATTCAATTGTAGTTACACTACAAACTTATATTTGAGATACTTATCTTAAATACCATAAGGTTGATTATTTTGGCAAAATATAGTTCAACTTTCAGCTTTTTTCACCTGTTATCTTTTCCCATAGGAGCAGATATTCTGTTATAGAATCTTATAATAAAAATATCGAGAAAAAACTTAATATGGGAACTATTTTTTCTTTTGAGTTCTTGAAAAATAATTCCATATTTGAAAAACAAATACCCAAGGGACTTACATTTCTCTAGCGTTTGAACTAATGTAGCATTTCTCCTTGAAACAGAGTATATAAACTGCTTGTCTACTAAAGCACAAGGCAAACCTTAAAAGAGCCACAAGTTGAGAGTCAGAAAATGCCTATGCTAGGAAAAGGAATTATTCATTTTAGGGATTGTATTTAAGTAGCTAGTGAAGGGATAGCTCTAAGGATATTTTGAAATTTCTCCGTAGCTTTCTCTTATTCTCATGATGATACAATAATAATAATCAAAAGTTTATATGACTTCTTAATGAAAACCAAGTGACAGATACTCTGCTAATGGTTTCAGCTATATTATCTATCTCATTTAACTTTTCTAACAACTCTACAATTTAGGCAGTGCTTATTTTTAATTTATCAATTAAAACATGGAGCCTGTCAGATATTTTTCCATGACATAATAAGAATAAAAATTGTCACTTCCACTTTCCTTTGCTTTTCTAAATCATATTAAGTCTGATTCTACGTTCTAATGAGGAACTATGGGTTCCAGTGAGGCTCGAATCAAACCAGGGAAGAAGGCACGATAAGTTCATCGAATGCAGTGGTACTGTGCTGCTACCTTTTATTAGTGCTGTGACAAAGTACCTGAGGTAAGCTTTTCTCTCTTTTTTCTTTTCTTTTCTTTTCTTTTCTTTCTTTCTTTCTTTCTTTCTTTCTTTCTTTCTTTCTTTCTCTCTTTTCTTTTTTTTTTTTTTTTTTTTTTTTTTTTTTTTTTTTTTTCTTTTTTCTCTTTGGCTCATAGTTTAAAGGAAGATAGTCCACTATAGCAAGAAAACATAATGGAGTGTGAGGTCATATAGCATCTGTGGCCAGAAAGTAGAAAGAGAAAAATGCAGGTGTTCAGCTCATTTTATTTTTATTTTTATTTTTTCCAACTTTTATTAGATAATTTATTCATTTACATTTCAAGTGTTATCCAGAAAGTTCCCTATACCCTCCCCCCTCCCGGACCTGCTCCCCTACCAATCCGCTCCCACATCTTGGCCCTGGCGTTCCCCTGTACTGGGGCATATAAAGTCTGCATGACCAAGGGGCCTCTCTTCCCAATGATGGTCAACTAGGCCATCCTCTTCTATATATGCAGCTAGAGACACGAGCTCTAGGGGTACTAGTTAGTTCATGGTTATTCTGCCACCTAGATGGTTGAAGACCCCTTCAGCTCCTTGGGTACTTTCTCTAGCTCCTTCTTCCTTGGGAACCCTGTGTTCCATCTAATAGCTGACTGTGAGCTTCCAGCTCCATGTTTGCCAGGCATTGGTATAGTCTCCCATGAGACATCTATTTCCAGGCCCTTTCAGCACTATCTTGCTGGCATATGCTATAGTGTCTATGTTTGGTGGCTGATTATGGGATGGATCCCTGGAACCCGCAGTCATTGGGTCCATCCTTTGGATTCAGCTTCACACATGATCTCTGTAACTCTTTCAATGTGTGCTTTGTTCTTAATTCTAGGAAGGGGTGTCGTGTCCACATTTTGATCTTCCTTCTTCTTGAGTTTCATGTGTTTAGTAAATTGTATCGTGGGTAGTCTAGGTTTCTGGGCTAATATCCACATATCAGTGAGTACATGTTATGTGAGTTCTTTTGTGATTGGGTTACTTCACTCAGGATGATGTCCTCCAGATCCATCCATTTGCCTAGGAATTTCATATATTTATTGTTTTTAATAGCTGAGTAGTACTCCATTGTGTAAATATACCAAATTTTTGTATCCATTCCTCTGTTGAGGGACATCTGGGTTCTTTCCAGTTTCTGGCTATTATGAATAAGGCTGCTATGAACATAGTGGAACATGTGTCCTTATTACCAGATGGANTGATCTGCATTTCCCTGATGATTAAGGATGTTGAACATTTTTTCAAGTGCTTCTCAGCCATTCGGTATTCCTCAGTTGAGAATTCTTTGTTTAACTCTGTGCCCCACTTTTTAATGGGGATATTTGATTTTCTGGTGTCCACCTTCTTGAGTTCTTTATATATATTGGATATCAGTCCCCTATCAGATTTAGGATTGGTGAAGATCAATTCCCAATCGGTTGGCGGCCCTTTTGTCTTGTTGACAGTATCTTTTGTCTTACAGAAGCTTTGCAACTTTATGAGGTACCATTTGTCAATTCTTGATCTTACAGCACAAGCCTTTGCTGTTTGGTTCAGGAATTTTTCCCCAGTGCCCATATCTTCGAGGCTTTTCCCCACTTTCTCCTCTGTAAGTTTCAGTGTCTCTGGTTTTATGTGGAGGTCCTTCAACCACTTAGACTTGACTTTAGTACAAGGAGATAAGAATGGATCAATTCACAGTCTTCTACATGATAGCTGCCAGTTGTGCCAGCACCATTTGTTGAAAAGGCTGTCTTTTTTCCACTGGATAGTTTTAGCTCCCTTGTCAAAGATCAGGTGACCATAGGTGTGTGGATTTATTTCTGGGTCTTCAATCCTATTCCATTGATCTACCTGTCTGTTGCTGTACCAGTACCATGCAGTTTTATAATGATTGCTCTGTAGTACAGCTTGAGGTCAGGCATGGTGATTCCACCAGAGGTTCTTTTACTGTTGAGAAGAGTTTTCGCTAGTCTTGGTTTTTTGTTATTCTAGATGAACTTGCTAATTGTCTTTTCTAGATCCTTGAAGAATTGAGTTGGAATTTTGATGGGCATTGCATTGAATCTGTAGATAGCTTTTGGCATGATAGCCATTTTTACTATATTGATTCTGCCAATCCATGAGCATGGGAGATCCTTCCATCTTCTGAGATCTTCCTCAATTTCTTTCTTCAGAGACTTGAAGTTCTTGTCATACAAATCTTTCACTTCCTTCATAAGAGTCACACCAAGATATTTTATATTGTTAGTGACTATTGTGAAGGGTGATGTTTCCCTGATCTCTTTCTCAGCCAGTTCATCCTTTGTATAGAGAAAGGCCATCAATTTGTTTGAGTTAATTCTATATCCAGCTACTGCACTAAAGCTGTTTATCAGGTTTAGGAGTTCTCTGGTGGAGTTTTTGGGGTCACTTAGATA
Source organism: Mus minutoides (assembly GCA_902729485.2). NCBI lineage: Eukaryota > Metazoa > Chordata > Mammalia > Rodentia > Muridae > Mus > Mus minutoides. The sequence continues at coordinate 3,440,924 of LR755127.1, read as the reverse complement.
TACTATCATATCATCTGCAAATAGTGATAATTTGAGTTCTTCCTTTCCAATTTGTATCCCCTTGCCCTCCTTTTGTTGTCGAATCACTCTGGCTAGGACTTCAAGTACTATATTGAATAGGTAGGGAGAAAGTGGGCAGCCTTGTCTGGTCCCTGATTTTAGTGGGATTGCTTCCAGTTTCTCTTCATTTAGTTTGATGTTGGCCACTGGTTTGCTGTAGATTGCTTTTATCATGTTTAGGTAAGGGCCTTGAATTCCTGATCTTTCCAAGACCTTTATCATGAATGGGTGTTTTCACCCACTCCAGGCCTCTATGTTCAGCTATTAAACCTCTCTTGAACCCACTTTCACAAGCATCCCAGTTAGTATGTTTCTTCGGTGATTCCAAATCCAATCAGGCAGACAATAAGGATTAACCACAAAAATCCATCATTCTCGTTTTTTTTCTTGTTCTTTAATAGTACTCTGTATCTCTGGTTTTTCAGCTACTGTAGACTTACAATTATCATCATTACTTACCACAGGTTACTATAGAGCCCTCAGTATATGCCTGCTACATTTATAAAATAAAATGACAAAATACCTAATTATCATTAAATTTCAAATTAAATATTTTCTCAGCAAAGATGTGATCTGCAAAATAGTTGGAATAATTATTTATCTAAAATTCAAATGTACTCAGAGAGCCTTTAGTTAGTTAGACAAGCCAATCTGATGGACAACCTAATCTCAGCCATATCACTTACATTCCATCACCCCACTGCCATTTCTTATCCAGGAGTCATGGGTAATTGTGAGGATCATTGAATTCTGAAAGTGTTCTGGTTAAATCCAATGCTCTAGTCCCTCAAATAAAACAGTCATGGAAATATCAAAAACCAGATAAACACTGAACAACTCTGGGTATCATAACTCTCTTGAGTTATGAAAAGATAACCACAAAATTGTAATGAAAAGAAAATCCTTCTGATGGAAATTCACTGTGTGAAGGTCTTCTCTGTGAGCTTATAGTATTCATATGCCAGAAAATTCACGTGAAACTGCATTAGCATGACTCAGACAACATCCACTAATGGTCCTGCTATGGATCTCAGATTAGGACATCTAATTTTTCTGAGGCCCCCTTCCATGGAATCCTGCCTTAAAATTGCTTGAAGCTATCAGTGGACATTTAAAGCAGTTGCAAATCAAAATAATAGCATTAACACTATATCGGGCAGGCAGATACCCAGAAGTGTGTGGACTAGGTAGCAAGGACCAACACCTGAGGTCATCCCTCATCTTCCACACACATGCTATGCATACATGTTTCTGCATTGCACATCCAAATATGTGTGCATAAAAGCATGCATACTCATAATGAATCCAACAAAAAAGAGTCACCTTCACTTACTAATCTACAAAAAGAAGCCAAAAATTTCAGCAAATCATGACAATTGTGTTCTAAACAAAACTTGACCAATTTGTTAATTATTGATAGATATACATATCATATAGTAGCATCTTGGAACTAGTATAACACCCATTCCGTCTTTTTTCGAGACAACTAATATCATTATCATGGGTCAATGGAAATATTAATCTAGTTCTCTCAGATTTCTTAAGCAAATGGAAGACTTTCCAACAATATCAGCTATTTATTTCTCATATTGACCACAAAACTGACTCAAACAATTATGATTTACTGCACTCAAGGCAACTCTGTGTCACAGTATTTGATTCAACATCTGTATGAATCAGTTATTGTTAATGTTTATGAAAAGTATTCAATAGAATATCCCTTGAAACAAAAAATAATATATCCTTAGTCTCTTTTATTATTTTGGTCCTTTATGTTAGATAACAATTGAAGGAAAAGTACTTTGGGGAATTAAGTGTGAAATTGACAGATATACAAGCACATGCTTTTTTAAGGTATTTATTTTGACAGTCACATTAAGTCAATGTGATAGGTTTGTTATCAGAGCTGTTCTTTTTAGGTGTCATATATCCTCACTATTTTGCTATGGACTACAGAAGGTAGCTTCACATTGAATGCAAGATAGTAAAATATAAGGTATCATATGGAAAACATGAGCACAGTTCAGCTCTTAAAAGTTCACTACCTTTCTTTATTAGCCTTTTACCTCTCATCAGCATTAGACTAATGAAGTCTGTGATCTAACTAAGTCCATTATTTACTACCAATTCCAAAACCTTTTTTAAGAAGTATTAATGAGGTAAAGATAAAATCAAATAATAAATGAACACTAGAGGAGAAAAATGCTTCTGTAATTTAAATATCATATATCGTCCCAATTTTATCTATCAGCAGAAATGCTTTACACACATTCTGAACCATATTTAGTACTGGTGGCTTTTCTATTTCATAGTAATCAAATAAAACCCCGAAAGGCACCTGAGTTATTAATTTCCTTGTACCACTTTATGATTCATTGATTGAACAATTCACTATAATCAATTGCACTGTGATCATTTAATTTAATAATGAAATTAAACCTTCAACTCTTAGTCTTGAAAACTGTATTTATTGGCTTAATTCAGCAATGGAAAACCTATGTTCATTATGCTAGCACTTAATATATTGAAATTAACCATGATGTTCTTACTATTTTTAAACTAAAAGCAAATAGGTTCAATTTTAGAAAATATAACTATGGTATATATAATGGTTACATATAAAAAAGATATTTAACTTTGCTAAAACTTGCCAACTTCCAGCCCAAATTTATTCAAAATTCATGGAAGAAAATTATTCCTAGGTGTGGTGGCACCTGTCTGTATACCATCATTTGGGAGGTTCCAGGGTAGTCATGATTAAATAGTGAGAGAGCATGTGTGTGTGTGTGTGTGTGTGTGTGTGTGTGTGTGTGTGTGTGTGTGTGTGTGTGTGTGTGTGTGTGTGTGTGTATGTTTGTGTGTGTTTGTTTGTGTGTGTGTATGCATATGTATATGTATATGTATATGTATATGTATATGTATATGTATATGTATATGTACATGATGTATATGTATGCGTATGTATGACCAGGAATACTTGTTTTTAAAATGTGCATAAGTGACTAAAGTAAAAAGCCCTCCAGGTAGGCACCTAAATTTGAAGTATGTGTTAAAAGTAGAACTGATGATATCCCCTCCCCTATTTATCCTCAAGCTTCACTGGTCAATTTTCAGCCATGCAGTTGCTTTCTTCCATCTCTTTCTGCCTGATAGCATTTTCAAGCCTCTGTATCATATTGGTTTATGTCCAGAAGAGCAGGGAGTGCTGAATAATCCTTGCCCTTGGAGATACCCTCAATCATTGAGGCACAGGAAGTGAATACTTAGTATTCCAGCTTCCTCATCACTGAACAGGAGAATTTGAAAGGGTGGCCATTGCATTGTCAGGAAAATGAACTCATGTTTTCCCCTACAAAACCAGCTTGCATATTAATATGCCTTCCAGTAACTTTCTCTATTTTCTGTTTCATAAAGAAAATCTATATAAAGAAGAAGGAAGAAGCATTCAGAGTCAGAGCCCAAATCTTGTGCAACCCCAGTTGGCCACTGAGGAGTCCCTACAACTTGAAAATGATTGCTGCTGTAGAATAATATCTTCCATTTTCTAGTGTGTCAGAACTTATGCAACCATATTGACTATACAGGCCAAGTATAATTTACAATCTTCTTGTCCACTAAGAAGTATACCTTCCCTGAGTACCACCAAGTCCCTGGGGTTGAAAATTAGCGTATGCACCTTGTATGCCAACAAGACAAAACAGGTAGAGGAATCAGACTCAGACTATTCTTTTCCTTAAATCAATACAGACATTTATTGCCTATCATAACATTCTATTCTCAAGTTTCCAATTATCCATGTAGGTCTTTATTATAACATGTGTCACATGATGACATTTTAATCAGTAACAAACTGTGTATATAATTATGGTACTATAAGTTTACAGTGGATCTAAAAAGATATTATCTACCAACATTCTGGCCATCATAACATAGCACAGCACATTATTAAACCTTTGGTCTGATGATTGGGGTAAATAACCTTACAGAGCAGTGGGTCATATAAAGTATAGTACAAGCTAATTGTGGAACACATGCCTATAATCTACAATTCAGGATTCTAAGATCAAAAAGTTCAGATAACTACTCTATTGGAAGTCTCATGCATCTTATATTTACTATCTCTTAAATGTGTGATATTAGCTTGTGATTGATCTATTTTTGTGCTTTGTTCATCATGGTCCCAGAAGCAAAATTACATCATACATAAATGTCATGCTATCACTCTGTTTTTTCAAATATATGATATTTGATCAACAATGAAATTGTCTAGTGATATATTTGTCAGAACATGTCCCTGGTGTTAAGCAACATATCTATAAGTCTGATGGGGGGAGAAGAGAGAACTGAAAAATTCCCAACCAATTTCAACACAGAAAAAAAAAAAAAANATATATATATATATATATATATATATATATATATATATATATATATGCACTATATATGATCACCAATTCATGTAGCTCTAAAATGAGTTGGTTTTTGCCAAAGCACCAACACACACACACACACACACACACACACACACACACACACACAACTCTCAATACAGAGGGCACAACAAGAGTATCTCATTTCTTAAAATATCAGTGCATGTGTCCAAGCTTCTGATCACCTCTATAATTTAATTTTGACTGCATATTAGAATAAACTTAAGAACTCAATAGTTCCTAGACCCAGACTGCACCCCAGACAAACTAACTCAACCATGAGGTGTGGTTCTGAGCATTATTATTGATTCCAATGTGTTACCCAAGACTGAGTTTTACCATGCCAAAGGAACTTGGAACACATTCTTTTGTTAATAGTGTTGAGTTGGGTTTGGGGAACAAGAAATAAAATTTCACCACAGGAAATATTGGCTGAAAAAGTACCAGCTTGAGGGATGCATGTGTTTTGTGAAATTAGGTATTAAAAACAGGATACTAATAACCAGGAGGCATTCTATGGGGTGTGCTTATAATTATTATGGAGAGCATTAATTGCATATGAATAACTGTAGCAAGAGGTTTTATTTGTTGCTTTTATAAATTACTGATAAATGCAAATTATTGTTTGCTCTAAACTCCTGGTGTGTAGCTTATCTCAACTCTGCTATTCCATTTATCATCTGTGTTAAAATTAGTTTCATCTGTTTGAGTACAATAGTAAATTGGTTATCATTGAAATGGTCCAGATAGGCTGTTACCTTATTCTCGTGACTTTCTCCATGCTTTGCTATCCTCCTAGAACACCAGGTTGTTGTTTTTTTCCCTAGACCATCTTTTACTTCTAGACAGTTCATTATCCTTTCAAACTCTATGTACAAGGTACCTTCTGAGGGAAGACTTCCTCATTTCTCAAGGTTAGACTAAATACTCCAATAATGGGTTCTCATAAAAGCCTTCCTTTATCAGTCTACCTTTAATTCCCCCCATTGCTTTATCTTCCTTATGACCAGAGGCCAATCATCACCTGGCTTGTGGTACATATCATATTTGTTGAATGAATGATGGGAATTAGGACTTTTCACTTACATTGTTATTATCACTACTAAATTCCAGTCCCATCAACACCTCTATTAAATATTACAACCCGAAATCACATGCTCTGGCTGTTATTGAATCATCACTCAGAATTCAAAACTTCAGTTATATATCTCACTTGTATCTCTGATGCTACAGATATATTAGCAACCAGTATTTAGAAACTCTATTTCTACATACCACTAAGCATTTCTTCTACTTTTAAAAAATATATATATTTTTATATTTATTTATTTTGAGACAGGGTGTCTCTGTGTAAACCTGTCTAGCTGTCCTAGATCTCTCTATATAGGTCAGGGTGGCCTTAAACTCACAGATATCCACCTGCTTCTTCCTCCCAAGTGCTGGGATTAAAGGTGTGCACCATCACTGCCTGTCTTCTTCCACTTCTTAATTTGTGGAAGCTTCATTTATATGACTTTAGAATCCTATTCTTGTCATTGACTCAGTTGTGTTGACCCTGAGCAAGTGGGTTGCATTAGTACTTCAAGAGCAGTGTATAGAAGTGATGTTATGCTATTTCAAGATGTAGTTCATGCCCATTCTATCCAAGCACATAGTCTGGTACACAGTCTACTATAGTACATAGGACACAAACTCTAATTTATTCTTGCTACCACCAAAGCTCACCTGTTTTTCTTAACAAAAGTGGGCTTTGTCTGCATTTATGTCTCTTGTAATAATTGTTTATTTTAGTAAAAGACAAAATTCCCTACTTTAGCAGAAAGTCACAAACATCCTAATTTATATTCCACATTCAAATATTCCCTTTGACAACTTAACAGGTTTTATTAGTAAGAGAAATTCAACAAGTGGAACAGTATAAATGATAATAAAATGAAATAGAGATAAAAAACATATATCAAGCTGTTCTGTAGCACACACTTGTAATCGTGGCACATAGAAAGTGAAGGCAGGAAGATTTTAAGTTCCAGTCCTGTGTGGGCTACACAGTGAAACATTTTTTATGGGATCCATTAAAATTATGGAAGAGGGTCTGGAGAGATTGGTCAGCAGTTAATAATACTTGTTGCATGCTGGGCAAATTGGCCCATGACTTTAATGTTGTCACTTGGGAGGCAGAGACAGGTGGATCTATGAGTTCAAGGCCAGCTTGGTCTACAAAGAGCAGTGTATAGAAGTGATATTATGCTATTCACCAGGACACCTCCAAATCTCAGGTGTTCTTCCAATGGACTCAGGTTAAGTTCCCAGTAACTACATGGTGACTCACAGCCATCTTTAACTCTAGTTCCAGAGTACCAGTTGCCCTCTTCTACCCTCTTCAGAAACCAGGCAGCCAAAACATTCATACACACAAAATACAACAAATTAATCTATTTTTAATTGTAGAAGATTATACAGAGGCACATATTTCTACTTTTTACCTTTGTGTCCATTCTTTTTTTTTTTTTTTTTTTTTTGAGACAGGGTCTCACTATATAACCCTGCTTGTACTGGAACCTTATAGATCAGGTTAGCTTCACACATCCAAACACTTAGTGACATAGAGTATTAAAGAAAGTATTTAAGTCTTATAAGAGGAAGGTATATATGAGAAAGAAGTATAACAATGTTTTTCCAAGTTCAGCATAAGATAGAACTCTAATATTTAAGGAGGTGATTCAAATAAATTATTCAGATAAACTCTATTTCTTGCTGACAAATGGTCCCTCTTCAACCTAATGATAAGAGCCGAAAAAAAACTTTCTCAGATTTCAATTGTCTATAAAAACCCACAATCTGATGAATAGTAAAATATGTATTAATAAGAAACATATGGGGACTGATTTTCATCAAATTAACCATAGCTGTGAAGCTTGAAAGTAAAGAAATTTCACCTGATTTTTTTTTCTTCTAGAAAATGGGACAAGGGAACAAAATCATAAGATTATGTTAAATTTTATGTATTTATTATTTAATTCGGTTCCTTTTGCAAAAATGCAGAAAAGAATGGAATGGGAAGGTTTAGAATGGAAGAGTTGAGATGTATTTTCAATATTTCATTTCTTTAAACAACAAAAAATTGAGGGTAAAATGCTAAAATAATAATGACCAAATTTTCTTACTGAGTTTATGTCTGTTTTATGGTTTTTTTTTTTTAATGTGTTTGGGGGCAATCCTAAGTTTTCAATGTAAGAATAGAGAAAATAGGTCAGAGTAGATTACAACAAAAGAATTTCATTCAAGACCCTAAGACAATTGTTTATTACCGTCAATTTGGTAATCCATATCAAATTTTGAATTTTACTTACTTACTTACTTACTTACTTACTTACTTACTTACTTACTTACTTACTAACTCACCTATTTTACATTCGAACAGTAGTTTCCCCTCTTTCCTCTCCTCCCAAGCCTTCCCTGTGAACTCCCATCTCCACCCTCCCATGTGAAACCTAGCTCTAGTGCCATGGATTGCCTACAGGGAAAAAAAAAAACAAACAAACAAAAAACCATATGGCCCAAGTCAGTTTCCCCTAGAAAAAGGGGACACAGATTTGTGCAGGAGAATTGGAGAATTCTCTCAATTAGTTATGACTAATGGTGTTCTTGAGAGAATTCTCCAATTCTCATGGATACAAAAAAATTGGTATATTTACACAATGGAGTACTACTCAGCTATTAAAAAACAATAAATATATGAAATTCCTAGGCAAATGAATGGATCTGGAGGCCATCATCCTGAGTGAAGTAACCCAGTCACAAAAGAACTCACATAACATGTACTCACTGATATGTGGATATTATACCAGAAACCTAGACTACCCAAGATACAATTTACTAAACACATGATACTCAAGAAGAAGGAAGATCAAAATGTGGACACATCACCCCTTCCTAGAAATAAGAACAAAGCACACATTGAAAGAGTTACAGAGATCATGTGTGAAGCTGATTCCAAAGGGTGGACCTAATGACTGCGGCTGCCAGGGATCCATCCCACAATCAGCCACCAAACATAGACACTATAGCATATGCCAGCAAGATGGTGCTGAAAGGGCGGGGATACAGCTGTCTCGGGGGAAACTATACCAATGCCTGGCAAACATGGAGGTGGAAGCTCACAGTCAGCTATTAGATGGAACACAGGGTTCCCAAGGAAGAAGGAGCTAGAGAAAGTACCCAAGGAGCTGAAGGGGTCTTCAACCATCTAGGTGGAAGAATAACCATGAACTAACTAGTACCCCCTGAGCTCATGTCTCTAGCTGCATATATAGAAGAGGATGGCCTAGTTGGCCATCAGTGGGAAGAGAGGCCCCTTGGTCATGCAGACTTTATATGCCCAATACAGGGGAACGCCAGGGCCAAGAAGTGGGAGCGGATGGGTAGGGGAGCAGGTCCGGGAGGGGGGAGGTTATAGGGAACTTTCTGGATAACACTTGAAATGTAAATGAAGAAAATATCTAATAAAAGTTGAAAAAAAAAAAAAAGAAACAGGAATGCAAGAGTGAACCTGTAAAAAAAAAAAAAAAAGAACACCATTAGTCATAGAGTAAAGAAAACAGATTAAGTGGTGGGAGAAACCAGTCTGTTGTTTAGTTTCAAGAGGGTCCTTGGCCATACCTATAAGACCATATTAGACTAAAGATGTCCCTCCAGAATTATCCAGATCCAAATTAAGGGACCAAACTTTGTACATTTTACCCCCATATCAATAGACAATGACTACCCATAAAAGAAGTGTGCAAATTTAGTTGAGTCAAGACCTTTATCCAAAGGCAATGTCTTGAGATGAAGTAAGATGTGGACCACCAGCAAGGACCAGCAACAGCAGTGGAGAGTGGCCATTTCAGCTCTGGAAGGAAAATCTGAAATAGGAGCTCAGTATCATCTACAGTCAGTTTCTGGAACCCCTTTGGTGAAGGAAGGCAGAGAAAAATGGAGCAGAGTTGAAAGAACAAGAGGTCAGGGACTTAAGAGATGTGAGAGAAGATTTGTTCTGTCAGTGTAAGAGCTTTGAAAATCAAACTCTTCACATTCTTCATACCTTACAGTATATTTAGGCTGTTCTATAAGAAAATGTCTCTATAAATGCAAATAAACCAATACTACTTAGGTAGGAGTTATAAGAAGAAAGCAGCACTGACCCAGCATCAGTGTGACCATGCCAAAGGACACAAAGGGAAGATGATGTTCAATAAACACATCAGGCCACGGAGCCATCCTCTTTCCTACCATACCCACAGCAGGGAGATTCACTTTGCAGGCTAAACCTTGGTCCTGGATCCTGTTTTAACAAAGAGAGAAGTATTTCCTTATGGTACCCCTTTGACCCACTTTCAAAATGTTATAGGTGAAGTAGGGCAACCATTTCATAACTCGAGAGAAATGGGGTATTTTTAAGTTTTTACCACTTTGTAACATTCACCCTTTTCAAAAAAGAAAGAAATTTAAATTTTAAAGCTTGAGTATATTTAGCCAAAACTCGTCCCTAAAGTTAAGGCAGCTTTCCCAAGCATGCTGGACTAACCAAACGAGAAAGCATGGCTTTTCCAAGGGATTACCTTGTACAGGAAATCCTTATACCACTTTAATACCTTTTTAAACACCATATTAGAAACCTACCAGTTTTATCATCCTATTAGCCACCACCAATCACTTATTTACAAACAAATGGCCCATTGTCTGTGCCTGATTGCCTAGTGTGAATGCCGAAGGCTATCTGTTTACAAGAACTCTAGGAAGTTTAGAGCTATACAATGTAACACTGAACTCCCTTGCTATGTACATGTTTTCCCAGTGGGGATATTTGTATTTGGAACTCTCTCTCTCCTTTGACACTGCTTCTTCAGCCATCCCTTTAAGCCTCTTTGCATTACTGTTTTCATCTGAATTGCAGAGTACATATTACATCCAATTTGTACTACAGGTACAGTTTTAAAACTAATTAGATGATTGCCCATGATGGAAGCTGGACTAGGAATTTATTTTCTGATTTGTCATAAACAGTGACATAAATAGAAGGGTGCTGTGGAGTAAGAATAGTTTCTGCACTAACATAACAGTGTGCAATGATTTCTAATGGCTTCTAAAAAGTAATGGAATCCACTTAGTCCACACCACTGATTGAGCAGATATGACTTTATTTCATTACTGGTAACACTGACAGCATTTGTTGTTTGCCTAGGATGACTTCATTCCTTATACAACCAAAGGCCAAAGAAACTGTATGCCTGTTCCTATAATTTATTCACAAAAAGGAGATAAAAATCAATAAATATAAACCACAGAAATAAAAGATTTATAAACATTACTTGTCTACTTCTCACATCCCCTCTACTACCTCTGGCAAAAGCTAGAAAACAAAACAAAACAAAAAAAATCACTGTGAAAGTTTGTGTCATAGAGAGCTTTGACATTGAACTGTTAAAAGTTAAAGTACATGAGCACAGGCATGGGGTACCTATGCTAGAAAAGGCTCCCCATTTTCACCTTTGCAGAGGTTGTTTATATTTGTTTATAGGCTTTATTTTATGAAGAAAAGCTATAAATGTGGAGCAAGAATATATAGAGATTATATAGCAAGTTTAATAGGACTGATATATAAGCTAGTGCTTAACTTTACAATCAAATATAAGGATCATTACTGTCTCTTTCTCCAGAGTTTACAGTTTTTTAGGGCCACTGAATATATATATAGAATTGTCATGTAATACAATTCTTCTTGGTAAACTTTTTTTTCCTTTTAAAAGAAATTAATTCATTAATATTTATTTTGTATAAACATGCTTTTTCATACATATTCTGATCATGTTTCCCTTCCTCCAACTTACACCAGAAAGCATCACTATTTTGCCATGTTTGCCAACATATGTAAGTGCTCTCTTTGGCAATATAGGATTTTACCATCAGGTTTCAAAGAGCAACCAAGAGCTTTGGCAATAGCCTGAGATGTTTAGGGGTTTTTATAGGCCCCTGTTAGCCCACAATTCAATTACATGTAATCCATTCATTCCTAGCACTGGAGATTTCACTTAGTGATGAACGATATCAGGTTGGGATATTGTCTCTCCCAAAGTTTGGTGGTTCTATTTATATTTCTTTCATATATGTATATATTTTAGGAAGTTTATATAGTAGTAAGTTTCCATATGACCTCTCATGTTACCCTTAGTTTTAGTTGTCCCTCCCCATACTCACTCCATTATCCATTTCTTCTATCCTTCTCCCCCATGTAATCTTCTGAATCTAGTCCTTCCAGCCCATCTCTCCATAAGTATATATTCTATTTTTTCCTTGTGTGCAGAGGGTTCTTTCTCTTTCCCTCCCTTACTTGATATCTGTGGAGAGCCTCAGCCTTACAGGCGCGGACAGCTCCTAATTTGGTCTGTGGAGAGCCTTGCTGCTGTGCCTTAAAGATGGCGCTGATCGCCTCAGCCTTAATGATGTGGATAGATCCTAATATGGCATAAGGCTGTGTCAGCAGTGGTATGATCTGACTTTACCTAGCATATGAGCAGGAGCCATGTGGCATCCTGCTATAGGCCAGGACAGGGTTTATATGGCCGCTCCCGGTGGGGTTGGGAGCCATTTTGCCATTTTTCCACAAGCTGTAACTTCATCAAGTATCCTGAGTAAACCACCTTGAGAGGAACCTGGTTGCCCTACGTCTAATTCCTGCTGGTCTGGGTCGGCGTGTAATAGGTATCTAACCTCTGTAGTAGTACAGACTATAGCATGCATACTAAAGTTTTGAAAAATTATAGCCACATATAAGACAAGTGTCTTTTCGAGGTCTGGGTTACCTTACTTAGGATGATTACTTTCAGCTTCATCCAGTTATCTGAAAATTTAATAATTTCATTTTTAGTAGTTGAATAATATTCCATTATGTAAATAAACATTTTCACTATCCCTTCATCAGTTGATGAACATCTAAGCTGTTTTCTTCTCTTTTTTTTTTAAGATAATACTGATTTAATCACAAGCATTCTACAACTTAGGCTGTTTATGCAGTGTTGCGCTTTTTTTTTTACATATTTTCTTAATTTACATTTCAAATGCTATCCTGAAAGTTCCCTATACCCTCCCCCCCGCCCCCCGCCATGCTCCCCTACACACTCACTCCCAATTCTTGGCCCTGGTGTTTCCCCTGTATTGGGGCATATAAAGTTTGAAATACCAAGGGGCCTCTCTTCCCGATGATGGCCAAGGAGCAGCAATGAACTTGTTTGAGTATCTATGTAATAGGATGTAGAGACCTTTTGGTATATAACCAAAAGTGGTATAGCTGGATCTTGAGGTAGATCTATTCCTAGCTTCCTGTTGAACCACCACACCAATGTCTATAGTGGCTATAAAAGTTTACATTCCCACCAGCAATAGGTAAGTATCCTTCTTACCATACATCTTTGCCAACATGAGCTTTCATTTTTATCATTGGTCACTGATATTCTGATTAGTATAAGAGGAAATCTCACAGTAGTTTGGATTTGCATCTCCCTAATGATTAAGGACGTTAAACATTTTTAAAAGTATTTCTCAGCCATTGTGTTTAATTTTTTCCCAATATTTGAGGTATAATAACTATTTTTTCTTTTAGTTTGTGGGCTATAGAACCATGGATGGGAAATAAATCAGACTTGTCCAATAGGCCAGAGTTCACTCATCTTTCATGCACACCAGTGGATTCCAGATATGTCTCTGGACAAAGAAACTCATAAAGAATTGTTTTCAGTGCTCAGGCTTTAACCAAGACCAATTAAATCACAATTGTTAGAAGACAATGCCATCAGTCATTTTGTAAGCTCCTCACATGATTTCTGGACACAGATAAAGTTAAGACTTATCCATCTGTAAACTTAAGATTTTTCTTTCCGGTATTAATCATACCTTCTGATTTTGACTTTCTTTGTCACTGTTAATGTTCCTAGCAAAAGTTCTTAACTTAGTATAATATAAATTTCAAAATCAAATCTCCATTATGAATAAGATTGTCCATGTTTGAAATATAGATGAAAGGGGTAATATACTACTTTCTCAAGCTATGTATTCTGAAGAAGCTGCCCCCTCAGAGAGGAGCCTTACATCATTTATTTGAGGATATGTTCCTAGGCTGATGGGAAGACAAACAGCAAAATAAAGAAAGCAATGTAAGAGAAATGATGTGCTAAGACAGGAAGGAGTTTTTCAAGAGAGATACAGAATACCATTCAAAAATCATTGCAAGTAAATGTTTTAGGAACTCATGGGAACATTTCAATATAACTCTCACTATAGGCTTAGTAAAATTATCACTTTATACATAATATAGACTAAATCCTCCCTGTACTCCCTCAACAAGGTTATATATTGAGTTATTAACTCCTGTTATGATGGTATAGGTTTATTTAAGTGTATGAGATAGGACATCCACTGTGTAATTAATGTCCATATGAGATGATATGTCCAGATGATGCCCAAAGAACATGATATCATGATCTCAAGTTTCACCATTTAAGAATACAGCAAGAAGATTCCTAAACTTGCAAACCAAAATGAAAGCCCTCCTCAAAACCCAACCCTACCAGCATCCTGATACCTGACTTCCAGCCTTGAATGCTGTAAAAATAAAAGGCGTAATAAGTTATTCTAATTTAAGCTACCCAGTCCAAAGTACCTACAATTTTGTTATGGTGGCCCAAGCAGACTCATAACATTCTGTCTTTAAAACACAAAGGCAAGAATGTCATATCTTTAATATTAGCAATAAAAGTAAACATTCATAAAAGTTGAATTTAAACTTTTCTCTAATGTTCCCTGTTTGCTTTCATCAATTTAATCATATTTTCAAGTTGAAGTTCAAATTAGATTTAAACACACAGGGTAGGGAGGGGGAGAGATAGAAAGATAAAGAAGACAGACAGAGAGAAGAAAAACAGAGAGACATAGAGAATACATTTATTCACATAAAAATAATGTGAAAGTATAAAGTTCTAGCTCATCTTCCCAGGCATTTTTATATGGTTGAGATGTGTCAATAAACAGTGCATATTTTATTCAAATTTTAGCTCCAGAATAAAGTTCTTAATTTTTGGTCTTAACAGACATCTTGTTTCCCTTTGTCCTTTCTATATGTGTTCTGTGTTTTTCTAAGTAGTCTTCACATTTACTCAAAGGTCTTGAATATTCTCTCTCCTATAATAATGTATACATTTTTAGAACCCCATGTACATTCCAAAGTGCTAAACACTTCAACTTCCTAATTATCTTTTTTCTCTACTGCATTCAACGTAGTTATTATTTCTCCTCTTCAGACTTTTAGATTTTTTCATGAACTTTACCATTGTACTCTAATGAATGGAAGTATCAAAGTGCTATATGAGTTATACCTGTACTGTGTTCTCTTCCTGTTTTCAATTCCCTATCTCTACCTTTGTATATAATTTCTTTATGGAAAGACTTGTATTATCTATATCTGTTTCTCCCACTGTGCTCAGTGTAGTATCTTAGCCCTAGGAGGCCTCCATAAATTCCTATTGAATTAATGGATGATCATTAAAGTATCTCAACTGTAAGCCATGCATGTGTCACTGCTCTTTATACTTGCTAACTATATCCCAGCAAATATTAAAACACAACAAGATAGTATTTCTGTGTCATTGTGTTTATGAAAAACAATGGGGTTTCTGGATGCATTTCACTTAAGAGTGTGACTATGTTAATATCACAGTATGCAATGGATGCCATTAGGTGGAAGTATTCATAACAACACTGTTTGCATCTCTGTTGACAAATGAACTA
Source organism: Mus minutoides (assembly GCA_902729485.2). Lineage (NCBI taxonomy): Eukaryota > Metazoa > Chordata > Mammalia > Rodentia > Muridae > Mus > Mus minutoides. The sequence continues at coordinate 3,425,616 of LR755127.1, read as the reverse complement.
TTTCACTAAGTGAATGTTCTAGACATGCAAATATCTTCAAGATATATTTCAAAGAAGCAAATGAGCTAGGTAGACTTGATTACATTCTTTTCATATACTGAGGGCCATATTTGAAAGAAATCAGCTAGCAAGAAAGGTTATGTAATACAATTCAAAGTGGTTGGACTTCCTGGGGCCAAGAGAAGCACTAATGTTGCTATAATATAAATGAAATGCAAAGATAATGGGAATATAAGTAATGAAGGAATTTATAGCTTCAACAGTTGTATATGAACTGTAGTTTTCATCTCAAAATCATTTCTGTTGTGCTAATGTCCTACTGATAACCACGCAATCCTAATGTAATTTTTTTTTTTTTTTGCCTAATTCTGTCCCTTTCAAATCAATAATATTGAGTCCTGATTGTGAGGACTGGAGAAAACATTCCAATTGTTCACTTATTTATTTGTCAAGATAAATAAATGATTTATTATATGATTTACTATATGATTCTGAATCTAGAACATCATAACACAATCCTTTGTTCAGTACTTGTCAGGTAAAGAAGTAGACTTCATATTGAATGCAGTGACTTGTTCAGGGTGCTAGTTAGTTGTTGATACCTTTAACACAGTCCTGGCCTTTAATAGAATTTTCTCCTAATAACTCATCTTTGGATTTGAATTAATAGGCTTTATGTATTCTATGAATCAGTCAGTGACTCAGTCATACATAAATATTCATTAATGTAATTTTGTTAGTCTATACGTATACTTTAGGTGATTCTTATCAAATATGTATTTCATCCTGAAATGGTGAAAATTGCATAATGTAATATTATATGTAAGCTTATTGGAACAAACTGGCTCACATGCTTATTCTCATTACAATAGTAATTTTATAACTTTGATCTCATGTGCCTTTAGATGAAGCATGTACTTTCTAGTTGCCCATAGTTCTAAATATTCCTCATTGTTTTATACAGAGCCAAATCACATATTTGGTACCTGCTTGACCTGTGGAAGCACTTGATGTCTGCTCTTCATAACAACATGTCAATTATGTAGGATTAAAGTGTTCCTACAACTTGCTAATCTGAGAAAAATATGATGAGCTTTTCTTTAAACATTAAACTTTCTACTACATTAAAAACTTGATTCCAGCTCTCTGAGACCAGTCAGAATAGATCAGCTAGCAGACTGCAGAGGGTGAGCCAGTGGACTGCAGAAGCCACACAGATTCTGGGACAGGCAGAAGCAACACAGCTTCTGAGACAGACCTCCGTTTCCAGCTCCAGACCTCTGGGCACCTTTCCAGCCAGAAGAGAGGTGGCCACCCAGGAGGTCTCTGACCCTGAAGAGCAGGTGAGAGAGCCATCTTGTCTCCTAGGTCCCTCTGAGACCAGTCTGCTCAGATCAGCTCACAAACTGCAGAGGGTGAGCAAGCAGGCTGCAGAAGCCACACAGCTTGTGGGAAAGACCCCTGTTTCAGGCACCAAACATCCAGGCACGTCCCCCACCAGAGGTGAGGTGATCAACTGGGAGGGCTCTGACCTCCAGAGCAGGTAAGGGAACCATCTTGTGTCTTCAGTCCCTCAGAGACCAGTCTGTGCAAGTGAGCGCGCAGACTGCAGAGGCAATCCATCTTCTGGGACAGACCCTATTTCTGGACTTCATCTTAGGCCAGGAGGCAGGACTGAACACCAGACCTCTGTGCACCTTCCCTACAAGAGGAGAGCTTGCCTGAAGAGAGTATTCTGACCACTGAGACTCAGAAGAGAGCTGGATTCCCAGGACAGCTGACAGAGGCTAACAGAATCACAGAAGGAACAGGCTCCAGCCAGAGACAACTATAACAACTAACATCAGAAATTACCAGATGGTAAAAGGCAAATGTAAGAATCTTACCAACAGAAATCAAGACCACTCACCTTCATTAGAACCCATCACTCCCACCTCAGCCAATCCTGGATACCCCAACACATCTGAAAAGCAAGATACATATTCAAAATCATATCTCATAATGCTGGTAGAGGATGTTAAGAAGGGCATTAATAACTCACTTAAAGAAATACAGGAGGACATTGCTAAACATGTAGAAGTCCTTAAAGAATCACAGGAAAACAGTGTAGAACAGGTAGAAGTCCTTAAAGAGAAAACACAAAAATCCCTTAAAGAATTACAGGAAAACACAACCAAACAGGTGTTAGAATTGAACAAAACCATTCAAGACCTAAAAAGGGAAGTAGAAACAATAAAGAAAACCCAAAGTGAGACAACTCTGGAGATAGAAAACCTAGGAAAGAAATCAGGGAATAATAAAGAAAGAATTTAAGACATTTTAGAGTTTAATGAAAATGAAGCCACAACATACCCAAACTTATGAGACACAATGAAGACAGTCTTAAGAGAAAAACTTATAGCCCTGAGTGCCCCCAAAAAGAAACTAGAGAGAGCATACACTAGCAGCCTGACAGCACACCTAGAAACTCTAGAACTAAAGGAAGCAAATTCACCCAAGAGGAGTAAACAGCAGGAAATAATCAAACTCAGGGCTGAAATCAACCAAGTGGAAACAAAAGGAACTGTTCAAAGATTCAACCAAACCAGGAACTGGTTCTTTGAGAAAGTCAACAAGATAGATAATCACTTAGCCAGACTCACTAGAGTGCACAGGTCATGGTGAAAAGAGTATCTTGATTCTTTTCAGTGCACTAAGTAGTTTAATGTTATATGAATTCTGGGCACTTAAAGCACAGCTAGTACGACAGAAGAAATTAATTTTAAGTAACTACATATACCTAGTGGCCACATAGGAAACAAATCAACTCCATGATACCTACCTTGAACACTATATAAAGTATATGTAGAGGGTGCAGCAACTCTCACATTCCTCGGTATCAAAGTAGAAACAGCCCTCTTTCTGACCCTCTCATGAATCTAATGCCACAGGAGCTGAAAACCTCCTTTCCAGGGAAGAAACTAATTATTTGTGTGTACCCGTTGGACCACCTCTATTTGCTCGACTTGAACAGAGACCACAAAGTCACAGCATGAACATTCCAGCTACACTTTAGTAGACACAATTAATCTTCCCATACCTCATTGGTCACTAAGCCAGAAACCAATCTTACTACTATCCTTATGGAAATTATCTCAATTGCTGTTTGGATGATTTGAGCTCTCATGCATTCTCAGAAATTCTATGAACCTCTTAAACTACTAAACTATGATTGCTTTAAACTCACTCTGATTTCAAAACAAATAAACACATGAAACACACACCCTTTCAAACTAGTATCAGAAATAAAGTGAACTGAGAGAGGAGGTCAAACTTTTGATAGATGTGTCAGCCCCTCATTTACAAACCACTATGACAGTGCAGTCTCAAATTATTTGGTTTTAGCTGGCTGAGAATTGAGTTTGTGTGTGAACTGCATTTATCTGAGAAGAATTCAAAATCCATGTTACACAAATTGAAAGTGTTAAGACATTTCAGTCCATTTTTAACTACTGCTCAATAATTCTTCCCTCACCCAAGATTAATATAACTGACCAAAGTTCCCTGGAAGAAAACTTATTTTCCTCAATATTTAGTATGTCATCTATGTTAATAATTAGACCTTACATGCATATGGTGTTTACTAACATCACTTATCAACCACTTTCATTAAAGATGACCTTCAGTACTTACAATATTGGCAAATGAGTAATACAGGTCCATTTTTACAGATTAGGAAAATCAGACTCAGAGTGGCCAATTCATAGCAAAATATTCACTGACATGGTCAGGTAGAAATCTTCAATTTAACGTATATAGAAGAAAGTTTGGGTCAGTTGTCTGGATAATCATATCAAATTCTCCACCGTCTTAAACATAAAACACTTTGAAAAGCAAGACTGCCATTTCATATTGAATTAAAGACATGGAACACAGCTCAGGATTCCCCAAGGAAGATTAATAGAAGCAGCATTTGAGAAAATGATTTTTGAATCTTTGTCAAGCACATGGTAGTAAAGTTTTTAAAATTTCCTGTTGTTCTTGTTTATTGTTCATTTTCATTTTTCTGAATCACGGGTTGGCCAAGTGTTTGAGGGTAACATGATGGCAAGAGTCTTCTCTGAAACTGCTCACATCCTCAAGCCCTCATTAAGTATTTGACATAATAAGTTGTTTTTTTTTTTAGCTTTGCTAAGTTTCTATCCAATTAGTTTAATGTATGATAAGTCTGTGCAGGAAACTTACTGAAACACTCTAAACCTACAGATGAAATTTACTTATCCCTGAAACTGACCTGTTTCAAACACTGAGCTGTATTTTCTGTGACAAAGTAAGAAACAGTTTACAGCCTGAATGCAAAAGTCCCTTTCCCTCTAAATTAAATCCATATAAGTAGCATAGAACTTTTACAGTCTTTATTTGAAGTTTCAACATGAAGTGATATCCTGCTGAATAAGTTTCAGGTAGCCATGGCAACAATGATTATCACCACATACCACCAACGAAAATACCACCTGCATCTAAATCTAATCCAATCCTTTAATTAAAAAGAAAATTCAAGTTCAAATTTTCAGTTGGTAAATTTGGTAAATAACTTTAAATAAATTGGGAGGGAAATCTATTTAGACATTGCTTCTGTGTGTGGTTTTTAGGTTTTTTCTGTCTTTCTTTCTTTCTTTCAAGACAAGTGCATTTTGACTTTCTTCCTGCCCACATCAGAACCACCCACACAGTTAAGTTTCTGGGGAAACAGAGGTTTTAAAGTTTCCTTTTCTAAAGAATTCATCAGTAATGAGAGCCCCCCAAAAACTATTCCTTTCAAACAGTTATCCATGTACAAAATTTTTAGGTTTGTTTTTAGTTTCTCTGCAGTAAGGAAGGAGGTGGATTGAAGAGAAGAAAAATACTAGAAAGACAAAAGAGAAAGGAAGCTACAAAGGGAAAATGGGTGAATAAAATAAGGAAAAGGAATGCAGGATCAAAATAAGAGCAAGCTATTTAAAGTGAAAGAAGAAAAGCAGGGCTGGGGAGAGTGGTATGTGCAAAATTCATGGAAAGTAGAAATATATTTCCTTACATGACTAGAAACAGAAGCTTTTGTAACTCTCTGTTAACAAGGACAGTGTCCAATACTTCAGTCCTTGTTATTTCCATGTCTTTTGCTCTGTAATTGCAGTGCCCAACCCATCAGACTACTGAAATAGCCATGCATTCCTCTGACCAATACCTTATTAGCATGCATAATGAGAGCAGAGACTTGATAGGTGTTTGTACACCTATACTTGCTTGTTCCCTTATCACTGCTGAGAGAACATTCCTAGACTAGCCTTTCCAGAGATAACACACAGAGGTTAGGTGCTCCTCTCTTCATAGTCAAAGCCATCTTAAAACACCTGATATAGAGTTTTATCAGCCAGTATCCAAAGAGTTGCAGCTGACGACACACATGAGAAAGGGCCCTCACTGAATCCACTATAGTAAGAGATCTCCTGTGGAGGTTTCTTATGTAGCATCACTGTAGCATAGGAAATGAAAATGATGCATTCTACTTCAATGTATTAGTTATTTTTTTATCATATAATATTTTATAGATATCAAAATTCATGAAAAAATACAGCATAAAATGTAATCAGTAAAAGACAAATTTTTATTTTAATTTAATAGGAGATGTTAACTGCTAAATAAAACCTGGGACATTCTCCAAGATAAGGTCAATGGAATTCTCCAACTAGAGAAAACTTGGAAAGGAGCCAGCTGATCTTGTTTTAGGGTAAATTGAATTTAAGTAATTAAGAGGACACACGAAACCTTTATCCATATTCGCTAATGTTGCACCAACTAATAGACTAAAAGAGTTTGCAAATTCTCAGGTGCCCTCTTAATTGAAGCTGAATTGCTATAACTATAAAACCCATTTTCTCCAACTGTGGGCTTGCGGGTAAATGGGATAGGTGATCCTGAATCGGTGCTGCCAAGTGCAAGAATGGAGGGCAACAGCTGCTATCAGCACCACAACCCCCAGTTTAGTTGATGAAAATAACAAATGGATTGTCATCTGAAGAAAAAAATCATACCTTGAAAACACATGTGGAGAAACACTGCATTTACCTTCTGAAAACACTCCTGAATCCCCACAAGAAAAACCCCACAAATGGTAAAGAAACTTCTATAAACCTCTCTCTCTCTCTCTCTCTCTCTCTCTCTCTCTCTCTCTCTCTCTCTCTTTCTCTCTCTCTCTTTCACACACACACACAAACACATATATGTATGTATGTATGTATGTATGTATGTATGTATGTATGTATGAATTTTTCAAATGAGAAGTGGTTGGCAGGAGGACCTGCTTTAGAGGGTCATTTGCCAAGAGGTATCTGTATACTAAGTGAATGAAGCAATCTTCTCTGAATTCCAAGTAACATGTTTGTTTAATCAAAGACCCTTTTAGGTATGTAGCTGAATCAATGGAACAAGATCATATTGAAATAGCATCAAATGGATTCTTGATTCACTGCAGAAATCAGGGAATAGTACAGGGAAGCTTTTTGTTTTGTTTTGTTTTGTTTTGTTTTGTTTTGTTTTGTTTTGTTTTCGAGACAGGGTTTCTCTGTATAGCCCTGGCTGTCCTGGAACTCACTTTGTAGACCAGGCTGGCCTGGAACTCAGAAATCCGCTTGCCTCTGCCTCCTGAGTGCTGGGATTAAAGGTATGCACCACCACGCCCTGTGGGAAGCATTTTTGATTGACATAAATTGAAAGGAAATTTTAAAAAAATAAATAGCCTGAGAGAACATGAAGGACTTCTATCTTTGTATTCAGTTTTTGTCTAATTAAAGCATGGTTCAGTTCACATAGTCTGAAAAATTCACGAGGGTCTCTGTGCTGCAACAAGACCACATTCTTTCTCACACATTATCTGGGTGGACAGCAGGGTAAGGAAAAGACAATGGTTGTATTTACAAGGATGTTCTTAAGTACATGAACAATGACAATGCATATGATTTTTTCCATTAACCTTTTCTTTCTTTGCTGTTTTTTATATTTCTTTTATTTGGGGGGATTTTATAATTACTCCATTTCTCCCTTCCTTTTACTTTCTCCAAACCCTCTCATATATCCCATATATCTCATCTTTCATGACTTTTTCAATAATTGTTGCATATACATATATTTCATAAATACATAAATACAACCTACCCAGTCACTGTGTGATGGTTTGATTGCTTTCTAACAGGACTGGAAGGTAACTCATAGGAATCCAAGGAAAAGCAATGGAATTTTGAATACTTGGAGATTTGCTCATACATTCATTTATCTATTAATTCAAAATGTCATTAAAATGCCATACACCAAAGCTTACAGAGCCTTGCTTTGTTTTAGGTGTCCTAGATGTTCAGGTGAAGAAAACTCTTTAATGGCATTCCCTGGAAGAGAGGTTCACCTAATAAAAAATAAAACATTTAACAGTCTTTACAATCTAACAGCAGATACCACAGAGAGTGTAGTAGGATGTGTTCAGAAAAGAACAACCTAATCTACTTGAAGAGTCAGGACAGGGAGGCTTCATGGTAGAGAAATTTGTGCCATTATTAAAGAATGCACACACACACACCCACACACACTCACACACACGCTGTAAAACACAATGTAGAGTTCACATGAAGAGGGTAGGGTCTTGCCTCAGAAGTCTAGTCAATAAGCTCATGATATTCTAAGACCTCCATTAAGAGGCCCTAAAATCTCAATGTTAAAATTTAGAACTTTAAGTATGTGAAGATTAGTACAAAAGGAAATAACATCAGTAACTGTTATCACATGGAGGCAAAGTATTTATAGGACATCTTTTAGAATCCATAAACTGTGTTCATCATAGTATAATATTTGCTGTCCTATATTCTTCAATTCATATGAAGTCTCTGAGATTTAAAATTGGCAGAATTTTTATGTCTACAGTAAAATTTCCTTTTTAAAATTGTGTTTTAATTCTAGACAGGGTCTCTCTGTGTAACATCTGTGCCCTGAAACTCTATTTGTAGATTAGGCTAGCCTGGAACTCACAGAGATCAGCCTGCCTCTGGTATTAAAGGCATGTGCCACCACACTCAGCTTATAAAAGTTCTTTTAGATTTCATTTTTTTCCCTAAAAGTAAGGTAAAACTTTAGTTGGAAAAACAAAAACAAAATTATATGTTAGCAAAGAAGACAAAATGAGATTGTTACTTCATGTATGTTAATGCTATTATACTGAGAGACCTAAGATGAATACATTTCCTCTCTCTCTCTCTCTCTCTCTCTCTCTCTCTCTCTCTCTCTCTCTCTCTCTCTCTCTCTCTCTCTCTCTCTTTCCCCTTAAAGAGAAAAGACCAAGGACAGTTGCCACTGGCTAAGGTTAAGGAACACAAATGCCTTCCATTTTCTCAAACGAGTTCCTTGAAGTTCTGATTAATACCATTACAGGGAAGTGGAATTTTCTCTTTAGCATATAACTTTTAGTCTTTGCTTTCTAAAAAATACAAGTCTGACAATTGAAAATAAACCAATGCAACATTTTCAAATATTTCTGAAAATTACTTTGGTGTATAAAGAAACGTAAGCCAGAGAATATTAAGAGACCATGATTTACAGACTAAAGTTGGTTATTTGTACTGTCAATGGTAGTTCTCTGTTTTGAAGTTTAAAGCTGAGTAGTCATTTTCTTGATGTCAGTCCTTCAAATACCCCTTCATGAAATTATCACTATGAGACAAATTAGGAAACCGAGGCTCAGGGAGGTTTGAGTAATTGTAGAAGTAACTAAAATTAATAGACTCCTGCTACCTATGACTAAAATACTTTTGCTTGATTTGGTTATTAAAACATCATTTTCTAAGTGCTCATAGTGATATATGTCTGCAAAACTATCACTTACCAGGCTGAAGTAAGATAATTACCATGAGGCCAAAACTAGTCTGGACTACAGTGTAAAACTGGCTCAAGGAAACAAAATCAAAATCTTTACTTTTTGTAAGTTTTTAAACAAAACAAATGGAAAGAGAAGTGATTAGAACAAACTCATCCTATCAAGGCAAGAAAAAAGAACTTGTAAAACCAGTGAGAACGAATAACAGAATTAAGCTTTGAAGAAATTTATAGACAGGGTATATATGCTCTTTTTAAAATTTTTTTATTAGATATTTTCTTTATTTACATTTCAAATGCTATCCCAAAAGTTCCCTATACCCTCCCCCCGCCCTGCTCCCCTACCCACCCACTCCCACTTCTTGGCCCTGGCATTCCCCTGTACTGGGGCACATAACGTTTGTAAGACCAAGGGGCCTCTCTTCCCAGTGATGGCCAACTAGGCCATCTTCTGCTACATATGCATCTAGAGACACGAGCTCTGGGGGTACTGGTTAGTTCATATTGTTGTTCCTCTTATAGGGTTGCAGACCCCTTCAGCTCCTTGGGTAATTTCTCTAGCTCCTCCATAGGGGGCCCTGTGTTCTCTCCTATAGATGACTATGAGCATCTCCTTCTAGCTAAGAGGTATATATGCTCTTTAAGGCAAAGCATCATTGAAAACTGGAATGGATGGTATTCTCTTTTTATATTTCTTTTTCCCCCGGAAAGTAATTATACCAGAAATGTCTTTATTTACATATATGTTACTGCATCTGACCTTCATAGCTACTCTATACATTAAAATTAAAATTCTCATTTGATCAATTATGGCATTGAGTTTAAGGCAGATAATGAACTTCCTGGAGCACATAAGCTGTGTGTAATTGATACAGCATTCCATGACAAGCTTTCTGATCCTAAATAATTCCTTACAACACACTATTTCTCCTTTCGTGCTTTAAGCCAAAGGGAAACATCTTCAGAACTAAATAAAAAAATTTAAATGGCCTGATTGGATGAATAAGCAGGTGAAAGTACATGGAGCAAAGCCTAACAACTAGACTTTGATCCCTGTAAAGCAGTTAGTAGAGAGAACTGTCTCCTACAAGTAGTACTTTGACCTCCACATGCATGCTCTGCTACATGCATGGGTATGCCTCCACACACATTAAACAAGTAAGTGATATACAATTTTTTTTTTGCTTAAGAAAATTGTATTTTTGTAAAGAAGAATTTTTGATACAATGATTTGAATATGGCAAACCCCAAGATAATATTTAAAGATCCATATTTTTAAGGTCCTAACTTACATTTTACAATAATTTAATATTCTTAAATTAAGTATGAACTAAAAGAAATAGCAAAGTGTAGTGGGAAATGCAGTAACATAAGATTATAATGAAGAAATTATAAATTCAGAGACATCAATAATGAGGAAAATGGAAATGATGCAGTTAGTAAGAAACATTACCTATAAGTGAAGTTCAGCCTATGCCCTAAGGTATCTGCCATTAAACTAGTATTTATGTTGATTTCTAGGACATAAATATTCTGTTAAAATATATTATAAAACAGCACTTATAAATAGAGTATCTAGGGGTTGATGATCAATTGGAAAAAATTTTCAGTATACATTTTGTATTTTCCTCAAAAATTTATTTTTTGTTTCTCCACAATTTGATATTAGATTTTTCTACATTTTATTGTATGGATATAATAGGCTTCTGACATTTATTAGGGTTGTTTGAGATGATGGCATCCACACTCCAAAGAGTGCATCTTGTATGCTCCAAACCAAAGCTTCAGTGAAGTCACAAAATACATCATCAAGCACTGCTAGAAATACTTAGGATTCATTATGCCTTTAACTTTGAAGTGAGTTTGTAGAATGGAGTATTCAGGAAAGAAACATTTTATTATTGCCAAATTTTACAGCCTTCACATTGAATTACATGACCCCATATGGGATCATAACACAGTTTAGGGAAGCTGTGTATAATTGTATTGAACCTCTCTTTTTTTCTTTTTTTCTTTTTTTTATTAGATATTTTCTTTATTTACATTTCAAATGCTATCCTGAAAGTTCCCTATACCCTCTCCCCCCGCCCTGCTCCCCTACCTGCCCACTCCCAATTCTTGGCCCTGGCATTCCCCTGTACTGGGACATATAAAATTTGTAAGACCTAGGGGCCTCTCTTCCCAGTGATGGCCAACTAGGCCATCTTCTGCTACATATGCATCTAGAGACACAAGCTCTGGGGGTACTGGTTAGTTCATATTGTTGTTCTACCTAAAGGGTTGCAGACCCCTTCAGCTCCTTGGGTAATTTCTCTAGCTCCTCCATAGGGGGTCCTGTGTTCCATCCTATAGATGACTATGAGCATCCCCTTCTGTATTTGCCAGGTACTGACATAGCCTCACTCGAGATAGCTATATCAGGGTCCTTTCAGAAAAATCTTGCTGGCATATGCGATAGTGGCTGGATTTGGTGGCTGATTATGGATGGATCCCCACATGGGGTAGTCTCTAGATGATCCATCATTTTGTCTTAGCTCCAATCTTTGTCTCTGTAACTTCTTTAATAGGTGTTTTTTTTTTTTTTTTTTTTTTTTTTTTTTTTTTTTTTTTTTTTTTTTTTTTTTTTTTTTTTTTTTTTTTTTTTTTTTTTTTTTTTTTTTTTTTTTTTTTTTTTTTTTTTTTTTTTTTTTTTTTTTTTTTTTTTTTTTTCTCTATTCTAAGAAGGAATGAAGTATCCATACTTTGGTCTTCGTTCTTTATTTTCTTTGTTTTGCAAATTTGTATCTTGAGTATTCTAAGTTTCTGGGCTAATATCCACCTATCAGTGAGTGCATATCAAGTGACTTCTTTTGTGATTGGGTTACCTCACTAAGGATGATGCAAAATTTGACTTGATTCTTCTTGCTCATGTGTCTGTTGATCTTGACCCAGCTGAACCAATGGCTACAAACTGTATGTTTTAACAAATGCTCTCTATATTCTGAACACAACCCCTATTTGAAAATGTTCTTCTAATGGTTGGTAGCAGATTTGAAAGAGACCAAGCTAGATCATAAGAACATATTTCTACTTTCTGCTCATCTGTCAGCTAATATCCCATAGTCCAAAGCAAATTGTGTAGCTAAGCATTGCATCAATGGAGTGAGAAAATAAACTTTTCTAGTGATACACACAACACAGCAAGTACAACATGGATAAATTTACTACAAGAAAGTATCATAGACCTGGAAAAACCAATTCCCTCCACAGAATGGGAAGTTTTTGTAGGTCATGATCTATCATAAAGTCACTTTGGTATTCTCATAATTACCTTGAAAACAATCTGCTTATTATATTTAAAAAGTAAGTGTTCACTATTCTTTTTTCTTTAAAGGAAGGGCCACAATCACACCAGAAACTAAAGCTAGACTGAAACTAAAGAAGTTTGCTTCAAGTTCATAGGTATCATTCAATCTCAGCATCCTAAGTTGCTAAGATTGCAGGCGTTTGCTACTACTTCTGGCCAAATGGTGAGCATTTTTTAATGCTGTGCTTGTGTAGTAAAGGTCTTAACATGATTTTCTATTGGTTACTCTAAAGTTCCTCATGTTGAGGTGACCCCCAACCATAAAACTATGTTGTCATGAATTCATAGCTCTAATTTTACTATTGTTATAAATTTTAATACCTGATATATTTGATATTCAGTATGTCTTAGACGAAGCTGTGAGAGGGTTCATGCCCCATAGGTTGAAAGCCACTGCTCTAAACAAAATAGTGTCTAGTTTATAAATAGGTTACTATTCAAGTACAATCTGGTTAGTCAGTTGTCTGAATGTTAAAAATATACACTTTTCTAAAAATGTTAAAAGAAAAGAAACTCACGGTTTTTTGTCATTGTTTCTTTTGCTTTAGGTCAGCTCTAGGATGACTCACATGTTCTGTCTTCTAACATTATTTAGCTGGTACTTAGAATATGCAAGACAAGTCACAAAAATCATTTTGATGAGCTATTGTCATCATCAACATCTCTATCATCCACTCTGTCTTTTCTCTTTCTGAGATATCAGCATCTCTCTGCCATTCAAATCTCAAGTGTAGACTCCCTCTATGCTCTGGATGCTCCATACCACTAATGTGATTCTTTTCTCCTTCCCTCTTTCTTATCTCTATTCATATCTTTCTATCTCTTATTCTCTGTCTCCTTCTCTCTAGAGCATAGTTTTCTTGGCAGTGGTCTAAATTATACATTAGGAGACAAAGCAATCAGATTATGCTATTTCACAGCAGATATACATCACTGCAAGCCCTTCTATGGGAATCACATGCTTCTGATATTTTTGTTCATATAAGCTAATCTTTCAGCTCTGTAGAATTTTAAATTTAATTTCAAATACAAAGTAAAAAGCTCACAGTGTGGAAGAAGTCATCAGATAGGAAATCAGACTTTCTTCAAACCAAGCCCTAAGTGATGCATCTTTTCTTTTCCTGTTCATGAACCTAGAAGCCATTCTTTAAAATGATTTTTTTGTCTCTCTGGCCAGGTAAATATAGGAAAAATTAGTATTCTCCAATGGAGTCTCATTGGGTATATTAACCACACTTAGGATAGGTCCCATAACCTGATATAGCTGTCTCATGGGAGGCTATACCAGTGCCTGGCAAACACAAAAGTGGTTGCTCACAGTCAGCTACTAGTTGGAACACAGGACTCCCAAGGAAGGAGCTAGAGAAAGTACCCAAGGAGCGGAAGGGGTCTTCAACCCTCTAGGTGGAAGAATAACATGAACTAACTAGTTCCCCCTGCGCTCATGTCTCTAGCTGCATATATGGAAGAAGATGGCCTAGTTGGCCATCATTGGGAGGAGAGGCCCCTTGGTCATACAGACTCTATATGCCCCAGTACAGGGGAACGCCAGGGCCATTATGTGGGAGGGGGTGGGTAGGGGAGCAGGGCGGGGATGCAGGAGGGTAAGGGGAAATTTCTGGATAACATTTGAGATGTAAATGAAGAAAATATCTAATAAAGAGAAAAAAAAAAGGATAGGTCCCATAACAACACAAAATAAAGTCAATGGTACTTTTGAGGATTTTTATCTCATTTCTGTCTTTGTGAAATTTTCCTTCTAAATTATGTTTTCTGGTTTTATGTTTTTATGGATCTTGTTTGCATGCACATGTTTGTGTTTCTTATGTTTGCCTTTGTATTTTTTTTTCTTTTGGTTTGCTTGATTGTTTCATTTATTTTTCTGTATGTCGGCTTTTTAAAGAGAAAGTAAAGTAAAGAACATGTTGTTGGGTAAGTAGGTAGTTATGAGAGATCTGTGAGGAATTTGGTGGAGGAAAAACCATGATCAGAATACAATGTATGAAGAAAAAATTCAATTAAAATGTTAAGATATGGTTGGTTGATCCCTAATAACTTCAGTACAATTAGATAAATTCAGCATGTACATATACTCTACTAATAAAAGCATTAGCACAAAAGAATTATATTTATAGACTAGAGTAATGGCTCACTGCTTAAGAAAACTTGCTGCTTTTTCACAAGACTTGGGTTACCAAAACCCTCCTGGTAGCTCACAACCATCTCTATTCCTAGGAGATAAAATGTCCTCTTCTGGCCTCTGTGAGCACCAGGCATGCAGATGGTACATAAGTATATATGCAGGCAACCACAAATACATAAAATAAAAAGTAAAGTATTTTCTTTAGGCCCTTACCTCACTGCTTATATAGTAATTAATGGCTCGTTGCTTATACAGAAATCACTTCAAGGCACAATAACACATTCCTAAAAAACTAGCAGTCAGGATACTGAGACAAAATGATCTCATATTCAAGACTTGGTAACATCAGAACCCAGTTCTCCCATCAGAGAAAGCCCTGAATAACCCAACACACCTATACAGCTAGACTCAGATCTAAACTTTCATCTCATAAAGGTGATAGAGGACATTAAGAAGGACATTAAATAACTCCCTTAAAGAAATACAGAACACAAAAAAAGTAGAAGCCCTTAAAGAGGAAATGCATAAATTCTTTGAAGAAATACAGGAGAGCACAATCAAACAGTGAAGGAATTGAACAAAATTGTCCAGGACCTAAAACTGGAAATAGAATCATTAAAGAAAACACAAAGGGAGACAGCCCTGAAGATGGAAACCCTAGGAAAGAGAACAGGAGTCACAGATGGAAGCATCACCAACAGAATACAAGAGATAGAAGAGAGAATCTCAGTGGCAGAAGATACAATGGAAGATATCAACACAACAGCCAATGAGAATATAAAAAGCAAAAAGCTCCTGTCTCAAAACATTCAAGAAATTCAGGACACAATGAAAAGAACAAAGCTGAGAATAATTGGGATAGAAGAACGTCAAGATTCCCAACTCAAAGAGCCAGAAAACATCTTCAACTAAATTATAGAAGAAAATTTTCCTAACCTAAAGAAAGAAATGTCCATAAACATACAAGAAACCTACAGAACACCAAACAGATGGGACCAGAAATGATATTCCTCTAGTCACATAACAATTAAAACATCAAATGCACAGAACAAAGAAAGAATATTGAAAGCAGTAAGGGAAAATGTCAAGTAATATATAAAGGCAGACCTATCATAATTACACCAGACTTCAACCAAAAGTTACCAAAAAAGGTAAAAGGATACTATTTACTCATGAAAAGAAAAATTCTCCAGATACATCCATCTACTCAAGAATTTCATAAATTCATTGTTTTTTTTGTTTGTTTGTTTGTTTTTTTGTTTTTGTTTTTTTTTTTTTTGGTTTTTCGAGACAGAGTTTCTCTATGTAGCTCTGGCTGTCCTGGAACTCACTCTGTAGACCAGGCTGGCCTCGAACTCAGAAATCCGCCTGCCTCTGCCTCCCGAGTGCTGGGATTAAAGGCGTGCACCACCACACCCGGCAAATTCATTGTTTTTAATAGCTGAGTAGTACTCCATTGTATAAATGTACCACATTTTCTGTATCCATTCCTCTGTTGAGGGACATCTGGGTTCTTTCCAGCTTCTGGCTATTATAAATAAGGCTGCTATGAACATAGTGGAGCATGTGTCCTTGTTACCAGTTGGAATATCTTCTGGGTATATGCCCAGGAGAGGTATTGCTGGATCTTTCGGTAGTACTATGTCCAGTATTCTGAGAAACTGCCAGACTGATTTCCAGAGTGGTTGTACCAGCTTGAAATCCCACCAGCAATGAAGGAGTGTTCCTCTTTCTCCACATCCTCACCAGCATGCACTGTCACCTGAATTTTTGATCTTAGCCATTCTGACTGGTGTGAGGTGGAATCTCAGGGTTGCTTTGATTTGCATTTCTCTGATGATTAAGGATTTCCAACATTTTTAAAGGTGCTTCTCAGCCATTTGGCATTCTTCAGTTGAGAATTCTTTGTTTAGCTCTGTACCCCATTTTTAATGGGGTTATTTGAATTTCTGGAGTTCAGCTTCTTGAGTTCTTTGTAAATATTGGATATTAGCCTCCTATCAGATCTAGGATTGGTAAAAATTCTTTCCCAATCCGTTGGTGGCCTTTTTGTCTTATTGACAGTATCTTTTGCTTGACAGAAGCTTTGCAATTTTATAAGGTCCCATTTGTCGATTTGTGAACTTACAGTACAGGCCATTGATGTTCTGTTTAGGAATTTTACCCCTGTGCCCATATCTTCAAGGGTTTTCCCCACTTTCTCCCCTATGAATTTCAGTGCCTCTGGTTTAATGTGGGGGTCTTTGATCCACTTAGACTTGAGCTTTGTACAAGGAGAAAGGAATGGATCAATTCGCATTCTTCTGCATGTTGACCGCCAGTTGTGCCAGCACCATTTATTGAAAATGTTGTCTTTTTTCCACAGGATATTTTTAGCTCCTTTGTCAATGATAAGGTGACCCAAGGTGTGTGGGTTCATTTCTGGATCTTCAATTCTATTCCATTGGTCTACCTGTCTGTTGTTATACCAGTACCATGCTTTTTTTTTTTTTTTTTTTTTTTTTTTTTTTTTTTTTTTTTTTTTTTTTTTTTTTTTTTTTTTTTTTTTTTTTTTTTTTTTTTTTTTTTTTTTTTTTTTTTTTTTTTTTTTTTTTTTTTTTTTTTTATCACAATTGCTCTGTAGTACTGCTTGAGGTCAGGCATGGTGATTCCACCAGAGGTTCTTTTATTGTTGAGGTTAGTTTTTGCTATCCTAGGTTTTTTATTATTCCAGATGAATTTGCAAATTGCCCTTTCTATCTTAGTGAAGAATTGTGTTGGAATTTTGATGTGGATTGCATTGAATCTGCAGAATTCTTCAGCAAGATAGCCATTTTGACTATATTAATCCTGCCAATCCATGAGCACGGGAGATCTTTCCATCTTCTGAGATCTTCTTCAATTTCTTTCTTCAGAGACTTGAAGTTCTTTTCATACAGATCTTTCACTTCCTTAGTTAGAGGCACACCAAGGTATTTTATATCATTTGTGACTATTGTGAAGGGTGTTGTTTCCCTAATTTCTTTCTCATGCTGTTTATCTTTTGTGTAGAGAAAGGCCACTGATACGTTTGAGTTAATTTTATATCCAGCTACTGCCCTGAAGCTGTCTATCAGTTTTAGGAGTTCTCTGGTAGAATCTTTAGGGTCACTTATATATACTATCATATCATCTGCAAATAGTGATATTTTGATTTCTTCCTTTCCAATGTGTATCCCCTTGATCTCCTTTCGGTGTAGAATTGCTCTGGCTAGGACTTCAAGTACTATATTGAATAGGTAGGGAGAAAGTGGGCAGCCTTTTCTAGTCCCTGATTTTAGTGGTATTGCTTCCAGCTTCTCTCCATTTACTTTTATGTTGGCTACTGGTTTGCTGTATATTGCTTTTATTATGTTTAGGTATGGGCCTTGAATCCCAGATCTTTCCATGACTTTTATCATGAACGGGTGCTGGATTTTGTCAAATGCTTTCTCAGCATCTAAGGAGATAATCATGTGATTTTTGTCTTTGAGTTTGTTTATATAATGGATTACATTGATGGATTTCCATACATTAAACCATCCCTGCATCCCTGGGATGAAGCCTACTTGGTCATGATGGATGATTGTTTTGATGTGTTCTTGGATTCCTTTTGCGAGGATTTTATTAAGTATTTTTGCATCAATATTCATAAGGGATATTGGTATAAAGTTCTCTTTCTTTGTTGGATCTTTGTGTGGTTTAGGTATCAGAGTAATTGTGGCTTCGTAGAACGAATTGGGTAGAGTACCTTCTGTTTCTATTTTGTGGAATAGTTTGAGGAGAGTTGGAATTAGGTCTTCTTTGAAGGTCTGATAGAACTCTGCACTAAACCCATCTGGTCCTGGGCTTTTTTTTGGTTGGGAGACTATTAATGACTGCTTCTATTTCTTTAGGGGAAATGGGACTGCTAAAATTGTTAATCTGATCCTGATTTAACTTTGGTACCTGGTATCTGTCTAGGAAGTTGTCCATTTCATCCAGGTTTTCCAGTTTTGTTGAGTATAGGCTTTTGTAGTAGGATCTGATGATGTTTTGTATTTCTTCAGGATCAGTTGTTATGTCTCCTTTTTCATTTCTGATTTTGTTACTTAATATGAACTCACTGATAAGCAGATATTAGCCCAGAAACCTAGAATACCCAAGATACAAGTTCCAAAACACAAGAAAATGAAGAAAGACCAACGTGTGGATACTTCATTCCTCCCTTTAATAGGGATTAAAATATACATAGAAGGAGGTGCAGAGACAAAGTTTGGAGCTAAATGAAAGGATGGACCATCCAGAGAGTGCCCCACCCGGGTGGTCCATCACATAATCGGCCACCAAATGCAGACACTACTGCATACACCAGCAGGATTTTGCTGAAAGGACCCTGATATAGCTGTCTCCTGGAAGGCCTTTACAGTTCCTGGCAAATGCAGAGGTGGATGCTCACAATCCTCTATGGGCAGAGCACAGGGTCCCCAATGTCAGAGCTAGAGAGAGTACCCAAGAGCTGTAGGGGTCTGCAACCCTATAGATGGAACAACAATATGAACTAATCAGAAACCCCAGAGCTCATTTCTCTAGCTGCATATGTATTAGAAGATGGCCTATTTGGCCATTATTCAGGAAGAAAGGCCCTTGGTCTAGCAATGTTTCTATGACCCAGTACAGGGGAGTGCCAGGGCCAAGTAGTGGGAGTGGGAGGGTAGGGGAGCAGGGCGGGGGAGGGTATAGGGGACTTTTGGGATAACACTTGAAATGTAAATGAAGAAATTCTCTAATAATAAAAAAAGAAAGAAAGAAAAATTCACCAAGATTAACTCTCAATTCTGAACATCTATGGCCCAAATGCAAGGGTACTTTTATTTGTAAAAAAAAAAAAAAAAAGAGAGTTACTAAAACTCAAAGCACACATAAAGCCTTACATAATAATAGTAGCTGATTTCAATACCAGATTCTCACTGACGGACAGAAACTAAACAGAGACACAGTGAAATTAAAGAAGTTATGAACCAAATGGATTTAACAGGTATCTACAGAAGACTTCACCCTAAAACTTCTTCTAAGCACTTCGTGGTACCTTCTGAAAAATCGACCATATGCTGGGACACAGGACATAAAACAAACCTCAACAAATACAAGAACATTGAATTAATCCCATGTATTCTATCTGACCACTGTGGACTAAAGGTGGTCTTCAATAGTAACAGAAACAACAAAAAGCCCAGATAAACATGAAAGCTGAAAAATTACCTTCTCAGTGATAACTTGGTCAGGGAGGGAGGAAGGAAGGAAGGAAGGAAGGAAGGAAGGAAGGAAGGAAGGAAGGAAGGAAGGAAGGAAGGAAGGAAGCAAGGAAGGAAGGAAGGAAGGAAGGAAGGAAGGAAGGAAGGAAGGAAGGAACTGGAGACTATAATTCAATGAGAATGAAGACACAATATAGCTAAACTTATGGTACACAATGAAAGCAGTCCTTAAAGGAAAACTCACAGCTCTGAATGACTCCATAAAGAAATTGGAGAGATCATACACTAGTAGCTTAACAGCTCAACTAAAAGCTCTATAACACAAAGTAGCAAATACACACAAGAGAGTAGATGGCAGGAAATAATCAAACTCAGGGCTGAAATCAACCAAGTAGAAAACAGAAAGAACTATACAAAGATCAACCAAACCAGGAGCTAGTTCTTTGTGAAAAATTAACAAGATCAATAAACCCTAAGACAGACTAACCAGAGGGCCCAGAAACAGTATTCAAATTAACAAAATTAGGAATGAAGCATAACAAAACTGAGGAAAGTAAAAAACCATCAGATCCTACTACAAAAGTCTATACACAACAAAACCAGAAAACCTGGATGAAGTGTATAGTTTTCTAGAAAGATACCAAAGTTAAATCCAGATCAGATAAACAATCTAAACATCCCCCCAAACCTCCAAGGAAATAGAAGTAGTCATTAGAAGTTTCCAAACCAGAAAAAGCCCAGGACCAGATTGGTTAAATGCAGAATTCTATCAGACCTTTATGAATGTGGGTGCCCTTGCATTTGGAGCACAGATGTTCAGAATTGAGAGTTCTTCTTGGTAGATGTTTTTCCTTTGACAAGTATGAAGTGACCTTCTTTATGTTTTTTTGATAACTTTTGATCGAAAGTCTATTTTTTTTGGGGGGGAGGGGGTATTAGAATGGCTACTCCAGCTTGTTTCTAGGACCATTTGCTTAGAAAATTGTTTTCCAGCCATTTACCCTGAGGTAGTGTCTGTCTTTTTCCCTGAGGTGGGTTTCCTGTAAGCATCAAAAAGTTAGGTCCTGTTTGTGTAGCCAGTCTGTTAGTATATGTCTTTTTATTTGGGAATTGAGTCCTTTGATATTAAGAGATATTAAGGAAAAATGATTGTTGCTTCCTGTTATTTTTGTTGTTAGAGGTGGAATTATGTTTATGTGGTTATCTTCTTTCTCGCTTTTTCTAGGGTGTTTGTCCAATTGACAGTGTATTTTACCTTCCAGGAGCTTTTCAGTTTCAAGAGGTCTCATTTATAAATTCTTGATATTAGAGCCTGAGCCATTGGTGTTCTCTTCAGGAAAATTTCCTCTGTGCCAATGCAGTCCAGGCAATTTCTAACTTTCTCTTTTATTAGATTCAGTTTATCTGGTTTTATGTTGAGGTCCTTGAACCGCTTAGAATTGGGCTTTGTGCTGGATGATAAATATGAATCTATTTGCATTCTACATGCTGACCATCAATTGGACAATCGCCATTTGTTGAAGATGCTTTTATTTTGCCCCTACTGTGCGGTTTTAACTTATTTGTCAAAGATAAAGTGTTCATAGCTGTAACGGTTTATTTCTGTTTCTTCAATTCTATTCCACTGATCAACCTGTCTGACACTGTACCAATACCATGTTGTCTTATCACTATTGCTTTGTAGTAAAGGGATAAGGTCATTGATATTGATTTCCCCAGAAGTTCTTTTATTCAGGATTGTTTTAGGTATCCTGGGATTGTAGTTTTTCAATATGAAACTGAGAATTACTCAGTTAAGTTTTGAAAATAATTGTGATGGTTTTTGCATGAGTATTGCATTAATTCTGTAAATCGCTTTTGGTAAAACAGACATTGGCATTATATTAATACCACTGATCCATGAGCATGGAAAATCTTCTCATCTTCTGAAGACTTCTTTTTGTGTGTGTGGTTTTTGAGACAGGGTTTCTCTGTATAGCCCTGGCTGTCCTGGAACTCACTCTGTAGACCAGGCTGGCCTCGAACTCAGAAATCTGCCTGTCTCTGCCTCCCAAGTGCTGGGATTAAAGGTGTGCACCACCACCGCCCAGCCTGAAGACTTCTTTATCCAGGATCCTGAAGTTTATGCCAAATGTATCTTTCACCTAGGTATGACTCTTGGCTAGAGTCACACCTAGGTAGTTTATATTATTTGTGGCTATTGTGAAGGCTTTTGTTTCCCTATTTCCTTTCTCAGCTTGCTTATCATTTGTATAAAGAAAGACTACTGATTTTTTTTTAGAGTTAATTTTATATCCAGCCACTTTGCTGAAGCTGTTTATCAGCTCTAGGAGTTCTATGGTAGAATTTTGGTGATCACTTAGATATACTAACATATCATTTGGAAATAGTGATGTCTTGACTGCTTCCTTTACAATTTGTATTCTCCTTGATCTCCTTTTGCTACCATATTGCACTAGCTAGAACTTCAAGTACTACATCGAGTTGATAGGGAGAGAGCAGGCATCCTTACCTTGTCCCTGATTTTAGTGTGATTGCTTCAAGCTTCTCTCCATTTAATTTGATGCTGGCTACAGGTTTCCTGTATATTGCTTTTATTATGTTTGGGTATGTGCCTGAGTTATTAATCTCTCCATTCCTCTTCACATGAAGGAGTGTTAAATTTTGTCAAAGGCTTTTTCAGCATCTAATGAAATGACTGTGTGATATTATTCCTTTGAGTTTGCTTATATAGTGGATTACATTGATGGATTTTCATATATTGAACCACCTCTGCATCTCTGGGATGAAGCCTGCTGGATCTTGATAAAGCATCATGTTAGTGTGTTCTTGGATTTTATTTGTGAGAATTGAGTATGTTTACATCAATAATCATAAGCAAAATTGATCTGAAGTTCTGTTTCTTTGTTGGCTATGAGAGTAACTGTGGCCTCATAGGGTGAATAAAGTAGTGTTCTTTCTGTTTCTATTTTGTAGAATAGTTTGAAGAGTACTGGTATTAGCTTTTCTTTGAAGGTCTTGTAAAATTCTAAACCAAAACCATCTGGCCCTGGTCTTCTTTGTTTTGAACTTTGTTAGGAAGATTTTAATGAATTCTTCTTTTTCCATAGGGGTTATGCGACTGTTTATACAGTTTACCTGATCTTGATTTAATTTTAGTACATGGTATCTTTCTAAAAATTGTATCCATTTCATTTAGATTTTTCAGTTTTTTTTCAAATATAGTAAGATCTAGTTTTATAGTAAGATTTAATTTTTTTTAATTTCCTCAGTTTCTGTTATCTTTCCCTTGTCATTTCTATTTTTCTTTATGTTAATACTGTCTGTGCCTTTTAATTAGTTTCGCTAAGTGTTTATATCTTGTTGATTTTCTCAAAGAACCAGCTCTTGGTTTTGTTGATTCCTTGTACAGTTCTTTGGTGGATTTTCCCTCAATGAGTATGAAGTGTCTTCCCTCATCTCTCTTGGTTACTTTTAGTTATTAGATATTAGAATGGCAACTCCAGCTTTATTCTTGAGATCATTTGCTTGCAAAACTTTTTTCAAGCCCTTTACTCTGAGGTAGTTTGTATCTTTGTTGCTAAGGTATGTTTCTAGAATTCAGCAGAATGATAGAACCTGTTTAGATATCCAGTCTGCTAGCCTGTGTCTTTTTATTGGGGAATTGAGTCCATTGATATTGAGATATATTATGAATGGTTGTTAGATTTTGTTGTTGTTCTTGTTGGAGGTGTTATTTTGTGTATGTGATTCTGTGTGTGTGTGTGTGTGTGTGAGAGAGAGAGAGAGAGAGAGAGAGAGAGAGAGAGAGAGAGAGAGAGAGAGATGAGTAATTTTTTTTGTGTTTTCATGGGTGTGGTTACCCTCCTTCTGTTGGAGTTGTCTTTCTGGTATCCTCTGTAGGGCTGAATTAGTAAAAAGACATTGGTTATATATTTTTTTCACAGAATATCTTGATTTCTCCATCTATGGTGACTGAAATTTTTTTCTGTGTCTTGGCTGGCATCTGTGGTCACTTAGGGTCTGCAAGCTTCTTCTGACTTTTAGAGTCTGTTGAGAAGTCATATGTAAATCTGATTGGTCTTCCTTTACATGTTACTTGCCATTTTGCCCTTCCAGCTTTTAATATTCTTTCTTTGTTCTTTGTATTTAGTTGTTTTGATTATTATGTGGGAGGCAGAATTTCTTTTCTGGTCCAATCTATGTGGTGCTCTGTAGGCTTCTTGTATATTTATGACTATCTTCTCTTTAGAGTAGGGAAGTTTTCTGCTGTGATCTTATTGAAGATGTTTTCTGCTGTGATCTTATTGAAGATGTTTTCTGGCCCTTTGAACTGGGAATGTTTATCCTCTTTTATTTCTATTATTCTTAATTTTGGACTTTTCATTGTATCCCAAATTTTCTGGAGGTTTTGGGTTAGAAACATGGCATTCTTTGAAAAGTGTACCAATATCTTCTATACTACATTCTATGCCTGAGATTCTCTCTTCTATCTCTTGTATTTAGTTGATAATGTTTGCATCTATAGTTCCTGTTCTTTTTCCTAGGTTTTTCCTATCCATGTTTGCCTACATTTGTGATTTCTTTGTTGGTTCTGTTTTCATTTTTAGGTCTTTGACTGTTTTCTTCAATTCCTTCACCTGCTTGATTGTATTTTCATGTATTTCTTTAAAAGGTGTATTTCTTTCCTCTTTAAAGGCATCTACCTGTTTTTCTGTGTTCTCCTGTATTTCTTTAAGGGGGTAATTTATATCCTCTTTAAAGATCCTTATCATCTTCATGAAATGTTATTTAAGGTCAGAATCTTGCTCTTCACGTCAGTTCTGTTAGAGTAGCCAGGATTTGCTGTGGTGGGAGAACTGGGTTTCTATGGTGCCAAATTGCATTGGCTTCAGTTGCTTATGTTCTGGAGCTTACCTTTTACCATATTGTTGTCTCTTGTGCTAACTGGCTTCGGTGTTTCTGATTGGAGCATGCCTCCTCAGAGACAGGTGGAACTGTGTGTTCCAGGTTAGAGCAGGACTCCTGGACGACAAGCATTGTTGTCTCTGGTTAGAGTAGGCCTCCTTTTTTTCTGATTAGGAAAGACCTCCTGGGAGACATGCAGGGCTGTGGGGTCTGGAAACAGGTGTGTAGATGTGCCAAGGGTGCAGCTAGAGGTGCAGATCAGAAGGGGGATGGGCAATAGTGATTTTTTTAGGATATTACATTAAACGATCTAGATTTATATTCTAGGGAAATCATGATTTTGAAAGAGAGCAAGGAACGGTATATGAGTGGTTTTGGAGGGAGGGAATGATGCAATTATAATGTCAAAATAGAAGAAATAAGAAGGATGATAATAATTGCAATTCAAGGACATCACTGCTGTAACAGAAATGAGAAGTTAAGGAAGGATTAAAAGGATAGTAGTTTCTGATTCAAGTTAGTAAAGCTAAAGATAGGAAGGGGGCAGAGAAAATATGTAAATGTCAATTATAATTAAAGGAGAGAGTTTAAGGAAGAATGGTGACAACATCCAATTATGCATATTGAAGAGGAATTAAATAGAAGAAACTGCAGAGAAGGTGCTACAGGAGAAACTCTGAAGATGTAACTATATGACAAGGTTCTGGAAAGCAAATCTTTAAAAGTAGGGCTGTGTGTAAAATGGATGCTTCACAATTGACTTTTGCTTTCTCAGTGGGGAAACTACAGGATTCTCATTTATGTAAAAATTTGCCTGCTAGGTTTGAACCCTAAGAATAAGTGTTGCCTAACACATCTTTTGAATTGAGTTACTCAGAAAATATCAAGTTCCCATCTCTGATAATCTGTATGTACTATGTAATTCATCATGTCCTATTTTTGAATAATTGAAACCAGACAATGAAAAATTATTGTACAAACTATCATTCCAGGTAATGCCTTTTTTTTTCTTAGTATGTGGGATACTAAATCAGTTCTTATCTCTGCTCTAGGTTTTATATCACTTTAATTAAATATACTTCTTTTAAATTTATGAGGTCCCATGTATTATTTATTCATTGACAAGTCTTGGCTCATGCTTCAGATTGTATATAATTTTTCTTTGTGTTCTACAGTTTAATAGGTTATTTAAATTGAAATAAAATTATATTTAACTGAACTTAAAGTTAGTGAGTTATTGTCTTATTTCAAACTTATTTACTGATTACTTCACTCTCAAATGTTATAAATGAAAAAGCTTTTATCCAGACATGTATAAGAAACCTACATTCCAGTACTGATTTCCTCTTAAAATACTTTCCTGGAGACTAAAATTTTGACATATAAATATAATTTGGAAGGTTCTTGATAGAATATTGATTTATTTTTCACAAAAATGTCAATACATGTAGATGTAAAGTTTGTCGTGATTTTGACTCTGAGTCCAGCTTGTTCTATCCTTTCTTTCTATTCAGAGATCTTTGCTAGAATAATTTACAATTCTAGAAAACTTACTAACCAAACTTACTTATTTTTAACACACAGTAACAGTCCTGAAAATTCTTACAAAATGTCTAATTTCGTTACATTAGTCGATATATTTTAACAGGTTCAGTATCTTCTAGAAGTATCTCTGTTATTACAGAACGTTACATATAGTTACATATTCTTCCTACTGAGGGTGATCAGATCAAATATAGGAAAGTGAACTAAAGAATTGCTGGTGGTAAACAGCTAGTTCCACCTAGTCTTCCCTTTCAGACCTTTTTTATCCATCTAAAACAAAAAGTCACAACTTATTTGGTTATTACTCTATGCCATGGTTCTCAACCTATGGGTCACAACCCTTTTGGAGATAAAATTACCCATTTGACAGGGGTTCCTATATCCATCAGAAAACAGATATTTATATTATGATTTATAACAGTAGCAAAATTACAGTTATAAAGTAGCAAGGAAAATAATGTTTTGGTTGTGAGTCACCACAACTCGAGGAACTGCATTGGGAAGTTATTTAAATAAGGCACACACCTAATGTGCTTTTCCTAGTTACATCAATGTTAACAAGTATGATCACATTTTATCCTGATAAAAAAAAAATCTAAGATGTAAAAGCAACTCATGTGTGTTACTTTTTACCAACCATTGTTTGGTGACAGCTAGTGTATTTACTAGAACTGTTTGGTCAAGAATGAATGCTGGAAACTTAGCTTTGCTATTGACCTTCCAAATGGTTCTTGCCTATGAGCACAGGCCTAACCCTGAAGTCAAAAAAGTAAGAAAGAAAAACAGTAGTTGGGTGAAAGGCATGTGTATTTGAAGTAAACATATTAATGAGGTATCTTGTAATGTATTTTATATTACTTTAAATATTATATTTTGCTTATTACCAATGAGAATGAGCTCCAAAAATAATATATTGGTATTTCTCCTCTAATTTATCTATAGACAGACCTAACCTCTTAAATTATCCCAAGTTTCTCCTTTTTTATTCAAGCACAAGGGTTCTTTATGAATTTTGGATATTAAACCTATCTTAGTGTCAAAAATATCATCTCCACATGTATTAGTTTTCCTTATATTTTGCATATAACCTCGACTTTTGACATGAAAATATTTCTACATTGATGTAGTCAAATATATTTTCCTACTATATAGTATAGAGTTTCTGCCATTTGTATTCTTAAAAGCCTTCCATTCCCTATAGTTACAATGATATACAAGAATTTTCATTTAAAAATTCTTATTATTCATGTGCAAGTGTATGGTGTGAGCAATATTCACAGTGCATGTGTAGGTCAGAGGATAGTATTGTCAGTTAGCTTCTCTCCTTCTACTTGGTTGAGGCAGAGTCTCTCATTTTTGCTGTGCTGAGTACTTATAGATAACTGACCAGCAAGATTCCTGGCCATTCTTATCTTTCCACCATCATTCTTATGATAGAAGCCCTGGAATTACAGCTATATATGACATGGGTTCAGGGAATCAAACTCAGTCCATCAGGCTTGAAACAGCAACCACTTTCACATAATGAGCCATTTCACTGGCCCAATACATACTATAACCTCTTATAAATATTTTAAGATTTTTAAGGCTATGAGTTTTCCTCTTGTACTACTCAGCAATTAAAAACAATGAATTTATGAAATTCTTAGACAAATGGATGGATCAGGAGGATATCATCCTAAGTGTGGTAACCCAATCACAAAAGAACACCCATGGTATACACTCACTGATAAGTGGATATTAGCCCAGAAGCTCAGAATTCTTTTTAGAAAGGAGAAGACAATACCCATGGAAGAAGTTACAGAGACAAGGTTCGGAGTTGAGGCAGAAGGAAAAACCATCCAGAGACTGCCTCACCCAGGGATCCATCCCATAAACAACTACTAAACCCAGACACTATTGCATACTCCAACAAGATTTTGCTGAAAGGACCCTGATATGGTTTTCTCCTGTGAGGCTATGCCAGTATCTGGCAAATATATAAATTGATACTCACAGTCATATATTGGATGGAACACAGGGCCCCCAATGGAGGAGCTAGAGAAAGTACCCAAGGAGCTGAATGGGTCTGCAACCCTATAGGAGGAACAACAATATGAACTAAGCAGTACCCCCCAGAGCTGTGGCACTAGTTGCTTTTGTAACAGAGGATGGCCCAGTCAGCCATCAATGGAAGGAGAAGCCTTTGGTATTGTGAAGATCATGTGCCCCAATACAGGGGAATGCCAGGGCCAGAAAGCAGGAGTGGGTGGGTTGGGAAACAGGGGGAGGGGGAGGGAATAGGGGATTTGTGAAGGGGAAACTAGGAAAGGGGATAACATTTGAAATGTAAATAAAGAAAATATCGAATAAAAATGTGAAAAAAAAGATTTTTAAGGATTTTTATAGAAATGTTTTAAAATGTTCAAGGATTTTTAAAAGTTAAACATTTCATTCCTTGGGGATTACCATTTATTAAAATTATGGAGCCAGGCGTGGTGGCGCACACCTTTAATCCCAGCACTCGGGAGGCAGAGGCAGGCAGATTTCTGAGTTCGAGGCCAGCCGGGTCTACAAAGTGAGTTCCAGGACAGCCAGGGCTATAAAGAGAAACCCTGTCTCGAAAAAAACCACACACAAAAAAAAATTATGGACTTCCAGCCTGAAACTACCCAGTCCAGATTGAGCACTCCAGACCACTTCCCACAACCAGAGACAGCCTGACCCCTAGGAGGGCCAGCCCAATTAGATTCACAGGCCCCAACCCCAATACCTGGGCAAACTGGGACCTTCTCTGGGCCCAGCAGATGCAGGAACTCTCCACCCTGCTGAAGACTCATTTTTCTTCTATGTCCACAACTGTGACCAGGAGCAGATAAGGTACTCCAACCTTCCTACCCCCTTGTCCACACTCAGAGAAAAGTTGAATCCCACCCAGGAGGTCCATCATAACCAGGAAAACCGATCAGATGCTTGAGAACCCCTCCTAAACCAAGAAACATCCTGACTCTAGGAGGTCCATCAAAACTTGGCTCACAGGAAGGATAGGCTCCAGTCAGAGATAGAAAGGCCAGTTAATTCCAGAGATAAGAAGATTGCAAGAGGCAAACACAAGAACGTAAGCAACAGAAACCAATGCTACTTGGCACCACTACAGCTTAGTTCTCCCATCACCGAAAGCACTGGATACCCTAACCCACCTGAAAATCAAAATTCCGACCTGAACTCCCATGCTATGAAGATGAGAAGGACATAAAGAATTCCCTAAAAGAAATACAAGAGAACAGAGGTAAACGGGTAGAAGCCCTTAAAGAGTAAACATACAAATCCCTTAAAGAAATATAGGAAAACACGATCAAAAAGTTGAAGAAATAGAATAAAACTGTCCAAAACCTAAAAATGGAACTAGAGCCAATAAAGAAATTACAAAGGGAGTTAACCCTGGAAATGGAAAACCTAGGAAAGAGATCAGGAGTTATAAATACAAGTAAGCATCACCAACAAAATACAAGAAACAGAAGAGAGAATCTCAGGCATACAGGATACCATAGAAGATATTGACACCAAAGTCACAGAAAATACAAAGTGCAAAAAGCCTCCTTACCGAAAACATCCAGGAGTTTCAGGACCTAATAAAAAGACTAAATATAATTATAGGAATAGAGAAGAGTGAAGTTCCCAATTGGAAAGACCAGAAAATATCTTCAACAAAATCATAGAAGGAAACTTCCTTTTTTATTAGATATTTTCTTTATTTACATTTCAAATATTATCCCCTTTCCTAGTCCCCCCCCCCGAAAATTCCCTTTCCTCTCCTCCCTCCCCCTGCTTCCTAACCCACTCACTCCCACTTCCTGGCCCTGGCATTCCCCTATACTGGGGAATAGAACATTCACAGGACCAAGGGCCTTGCCTCCCATTGATAACTGACTAGGCCATCCTATGCTACATATGCAGCTAGAGCCACAAGTCCCTCCATGATTTTTCTTTGATTTGTCATTTAGTCCCAGGAAGCTCTGGGGGTACTGGTTAGTTAATATTGTTGTTCCACCTATGGGGCTGCAAACCCCTTCAACTCAGAAGGAAACTTCCTTAACCTAAAGAGAGAGATGGCCATTAAATATAAAAGAAGCCAACAGAACACCAAGTAGATTGGACCAGAAAATAAATTCCTTCCGCCACATAATAGTCAAAGCAACTAAACACAAAGAACAAAGAAAGAATATTAAAAGAGGTAAAGAGGAAAGTCCAAATAACAAATGAAGGCAAATCAATCAAAATTACACCAGACTTCTCAACAAAGTTTCTAAAAGCCAGAAGAAGATCTTGGACAGATAACATGCAGACCCCAAGAGAACACAAATGCCAACCCAGCCTACTATATCCAGCAAAACTCTCAATCACAACAGATGAAGAAACCAAGATATTCCATGACAAAACCAAATTTTAAAAATATCTTTCTACTAATACAGCCCTACAGAGGATAATAGAAGAAAAACTCCAACACAATGAGGGCAAACTACACCGAAGGGCAGGGGTGGGGGGAATCATCTCAAAACAAAATCAAAAGAAGAGAACCAGACAAACATAATTCTACCTCTGAAAACAAAAGTAACAGGAAGCAACAATCATTGGTCTTTACTGTCTTTCAACATCAATGGACTCAATTTCCCAATAAGAAGACATGGGTTAACAGACTACATACATAAACAGGACCCACAATTTTGCTGCACACAGGAAACATAGCTCAGTAACAAAGACAGACACTACCTCAAAGAAAAGGCTGGGAAATTTTTCAATCAAGTGGTCCCAAGGAAAAAAATGATTAACCATTCTAACATCCAATAAAAGAGACCTTCAACCCAAAGTTATCAAAAGAGGAGGGGAAGGACAATTCATATGTATTAAAGGAAAAATCTAATGATATGAAGTCTCAATTCTGAACACCTATGCCCCAAATGGCAGGGAAACCATATTTGTAATATATATATATATATATATATATATATATATATATATATATATATATATATATATATACTTAAGCTCAAAAACAATACAAAACAAAACAAAACAACACATGGAACCTCACACAATAATAGTAGGAGACTTCAATATCAGACTCCCATCAATGGACAGATCATGGAAACAGAAACCAACTGAGAAATAGTGAAACTAGTAGAAGTTATAAACCACATGGATTTAACAGATATCTACAGAATATTTCATTATAAAACAAAAGAATATACCTTCTCAGCACCTCATGGTATCTTCTCCAAAATTAACCATATAATCAGTCACCAAACAAGTTTCAACAAATACAAGGAGATTGAAATAATTCCATTCATTCTATCAGATAACCACAGACCAAGGCTGGTCTTCAATAACAACAAAAACAATAGAAAACCCACATACATAACAACTCTACTCAATGATAACCTGGTCAGGGAAGAAATAAAGAAATTAAAGACTTTCTAGAATTAAACAAAAATGAAGGCACACCATTTCCAAAATTATGTGACACAATGAAAGCAGTGCTAATAGGAAAATTCATAGCACTGAGTGCCTTCATTAAAAAATTGGAAATATTCTACACTAGCAACTTAACAGCACATCTGAAAGGTCTAGAACAAAAGAAGCAAACACATCCAAGGGGAGTAAACGGAAACGTTTAAGTTAACCAACTAGAAACAAAAAGAATTATACAAAACAAGAAGCTGGTTCTTTGAGAAAGTCAACAAGATAGATAAACCCTTAGCCAAACTAACTGAAGGGCATAGAGACAGCATAAAATTAACAAAATCAGAATTGAAAAAGGAGAGGAAGAAGAAACTGAGGAAATTCAAAAATTCATCAAATCTTACTACAAAATCCTGCACTACAGAACTGGAAAAACTATATGAAATGCGTGATTTTCTAAACAGATGCCACATACCAAAGTTAAATGAAGAGCTGATAAACTATATAATCATTCCCATAATCCCTAAGGAAATAGAAGCAGTCATTTAAAGTCTCACAACCAAAAACAAAAACAAAAAAAAAACAAACAAACAAAAAAAAAAACAAAAAAACAAAAACAAGGCCAGATGGTTTTAGTGCAGAACTCTTTCAGACCTTCAAAGAAGACTTGAAGACTTAATACCAATACTTCTCAAACTATTCCACAAAATAGAAACAGAAAGAAAACTACCTTATTCAGTCTATGATTCCACAGTTACACTGATACCTAAATCACAAAAAGACTCAATAAAGAAATACAACCTGAGAGCAATTTCACTTATGAACATCGACACAAAAATACCCAATAAAATTCTTAAAAACACAAGCCAATACATATCAAAAAGATCATTCACTACAACCAATTAGGCTTTATTCTTGGGATGCAGGGATGATTCAACATATGGAAATTCATCAAAATAATCAACCATATAAACAAACTCAGTGAAAAAAATTCACACGATCATCTTATTTGTGGCTGAAGAAACCTTTCATGTTAAAAGTCTTGGAAAGATAAGGAATTCAAGGCACATACTTAAACACAGTAAAAACAATATACAGCAAAGCAACAGCCAACATCAAGTTAAATTGAGAGAAACTTGGAGCCAATTTCACTAAAGTCAGAGACAAGGCAAGGCTTCCCAGTCTCTCCCTATTTAGTTAATATAGTACTCAAAGTTCTAGCTAGAACAATTGGACAACGAAAGTAGGTCAATGATACAAATTAGAAAGGAAGAAGTCGATTTTTCTCTCTAAGGTGGATCCACTGAGGAGTACACAGGACACAGAAGCAGCAGAGCATCTTGGAAGGGTCATACAGGCCAACATCTGCACCCAGGAGGTGGGGCTGTTACACAGCCCTCTGTGCACTGGTCTGGCCAGGAGAGAGATGGTCTCCCGGGAGTGCTGACACAGGCTTCTAGAGTCACAGGAGAAACAAACTCTAGCCAGAAACAGCAAGAATATATAATACCAGAGATTACCAGATGGTGAAAGAGAAACACAAGAATCTTACCAACAGAAACCAAGACTACTTGGCATCATCAGAACCCAGTACTCCCACCAAGAGTTCTGGATATGCCAACACACTGGAAAAGCAAGATTTGGGTTTAAAATCATATCTCATGATGCTGATAGAGGATTTTAAGAAGGACATCAATAACTCCCTTAAAGAAATAAAGGAGAATACAGATAAACAGATAGAAGCCCTTAAAGAGAAAACATGAAAATCCCTTAAAGAATTACAGGAAAACACAACCAAACAGATGAAGAAATTGAACAAACCATCCAGGATGTAAAAGCGGAAGTAGAAACAATAAATAAATCTCAAAGGGAGACAGCTCTGGAGATAGAAAACCTAGGAAATAAATCAGGAGCCATAGATGCAAGCATCACCAACAGAATTAAAGAGATTGAAGAGAGAACCTTAGGTGGAGAAGATTCCATAGAAAACATTGATACTACAATCAAAGAAAATACAAAATGTTTGTAACTCAAAACATCCAGTTAATCCAGGACACATTGAGAAGACCAAACCTTAGAATAATAGGTATAGAAGAGAGTGAAGATTTCCAAATTAAAGGTCAGTAAATATCTTCAACAAAATTAAAGAAAACTTTACTAACCTAAAGAAAGAGATACACAGCCGGGCGTGGTGGTGCACGCCTCTAATCCCAACACTTGGGAGGTAGCGGCAGGCAGATTTCTGAGTTCGAGGCCAGCCTGTTCTACAAAGTGAGTTCCAGGACAGCCAGGGCTATACAGAGAAACCCTGAAAAAGAAAGAAAGAAAGAAAGAAAGGAAGGAAGGAAGGGAGGGAGGGAGGGAGGGAGGGAGGGAGGGAGGGAGGGAGGGAGGGAGAGAGAGAGAGAGAGAGAGAGAGAGATAGAGAGAGAGAGATGCCCATGAACATACAAAAAGCCTACAGAACTCCAAATAGTTTGGAATAAAAAAGGAATTACTCCCATCACATAATAATCGAAACATCAAATGCACAAAACCAAAAGAATATTAAAAGCAGTCAGGAAAAAAGGTCAAGTAACATATGAAGGCAGACCTATTAGAATTACACCAGACTTCTTACCAGAGACTATGAAAGCAAGAGATCCTGGACAGATATCATACAGACCCTAAGAGAACACAAATGCCAGCCCAGGCTACTATACCCAGCAAAACTCTCAAATACCATAGATGGAGAAACCAAAATATTCCATGACAAAACTAAATTTACACAATATCTCTCCATGAATACAGCCCTTCAAAGGATAGTAAAGGGAAAACTCCAACACAAGAAGGAAAACTACACTCTAGAAAAAGCAAGAAAGTAATCTTTCAACAAACCTAAAAGAAGATATCCATATGAACAGAATCCCAACTCTAACAAGAAAAATAACAGGAAGCAAGACTTAATTTTCATTAATATCTCTTAATATTAATAAACTAAATTCCCCAATAAAAAGACATAGACTAACAGATTGGCTACATAAACAGGACCCGACATACTGCTGCATACAGGAAACCCACCTCAGGGAAAAAGACAGACACTACCTCAGAGTAAAAGGCTGTAAAACAACTTTCCAAGCAAATGGTCCCAAGAAACAAGCTGGAGTAGCCATTCTAATATTGAACAAAATGGAATTCCAATGCAGAGTTATGAAAAAAAAAAGATAAGGAAGGACAGTTAGTACTCATCAAAGGTAAAATCTACCAAGATGAACTTTCAATTCTAAACATCTATGCTCCAAATGCAAGGGCAGCCACATTCATTAAAGAAACTTTAGTAAAGCTGAAAGTACACATTGCACCACACACAATAATAGTGGGAGACTTCAACACCCCACTCTCAACAATGCACAGATCATGGAAAGAGAAACTGAGCAGAGACACAGTGAAACTAACAGACGTTATGAAACAAATGGATTTAACAGATATCTACAGAACATTTTATCCTAAAACAAAAGGATATACCTTCTTCTCAGCACCTCATGGTACCTTCTCCAAAATTGACCATATAATTAACTAGTATCTCCAGAGCTCCTTGCAATTAAACCACCAATCAAAGAAAACACATGGTGGGACTCATGGCTCTAGCTGCATATGTAGCAGAGGATGGCCTAGTCAGTCAGTCATCAATGGTAGGAGAGGCCCTTGGTCCTGTGAAGGTTATATGGCCCAGTATAGGGGACTGCCAGGTCCAGGAAGCAGGAGTGGCTGGGTTGGTGAGCAGGGGAAGTTAGGGGAGGGATAAGGGGGCTTGGAGGGAAAACTAGGAAAGGGGATAACATTTGAAATGTAAATAAAGAAAATATCTAATAAAAAAGAAGTTAAAAAAAGAAAGGAAGAAATCAAGCTATAAGTGTTTAAAGAAGATATACTACAGAGCAATAGTGATAAAAATCACATGGTATTGGTATAGAGACAGGTCAATCAGTGGAATAGAATTGAAGACCCAGAAATAAACTCACACGCTATGGTCACTAAATCTTTGACAAAGAAGCTAAAACTATCTAGTGGGGGGGTGGGGGAAGCCTCTTCAACAAATGGTACTGGTCTAACTGGAAGTCTGCATGTAGACGAATGCAAATTGATCCATTTTTATCTCCTTGTACAAAGCTCAAATTTATGTTGATCAAGGACCTGCACATAAAACCAGATAAGTTGAATGTAATATTAGAGAATAGGGGAACGAGGCTTGAATTCATCTGCACAGAGTAAAATTTCCTGAAGAGAACACCAATGGCTCAGGTGGTAAGATCAGCAATAGATAAATGGGACCTCATGAGACTGAAAAACTTCTGTGTTGCAAAGGACACTGTCCATAAGAGAAAATGTGACCTACAAATTGGGAAAAAATATTTACCAAACACATATTCAATAGAGACTTAATATACAAAATATACAAAGAACTCAAGAAATTAGACTCAAGAAAACCAAATGACAATATTTTAAAATGGGGGAGAGAGATAAACAACAACAAAAAAATCTCAACTGTGGAATCCCCAATAGCCTAAAAGCACCTAAAGAAATGTTCAACATCTTCAGTCATCAGGGAAATGCAAATCAAGATGACCCTATGATTGTACCTTAAATCACTCAGAATGGCTAAGTTCAAAATTCACACTACAGCAGATGCTGGCACACATGTGGAGAAAGGGGAACACTTTTCTATGGCTGCTGGGATTACAAGATGTTACCAACATTTTGATAAACAATCTGGCAGTTCCTCAGAAAACTGGAAATTTTTCTACCTGAAGACCCAGCTATATCACTATTAGGCATATACCTCACTAAGGATGATATCCTCCAGATACATCCATTTGCCCAAGAATTTCATAAATTCATTGCTTTTTAATAGCTGAGTAGTACTCCATTGTGTAACACAATTTCTGTATCCATTTCTTTGTTGAGGGACATATGAGCTCTTTCCAGCTTCTGGCTATTATAAATAAGGCTGCTATGAACATAGTGGAGCATGTGTCCATATTACCAGTTGGAACATCTTCTGGGTATATGCCCAGGAGAGGTATTGCTGGATCTTCCGGTAGTACTATGTCCAATTTTCTGAGGAACTGCCAGACTGATTAAATACAGTCTTATAGTAACATAGATCCAAAGTGTTGCAACACTAGATGAGCCCTAGAGTACTCATTTAACCTTACAGTCAGGTTAAATGGCATAAAGATAGAGACAGACTTTATGTATCCAGGAATCCAGAGTCAGCTGATAGAGAAAACCTTCTTAGCTAAGAAGAATTTGAAGTACTTCTCAGTATAGGAGTCTCAGCCTCTGCTGAACCCCAGGATTCAAGTTTTATATTTGGTGGGTATGTTTTTAGAAACTTCTCCAAATATATCCACCGCCAAATTACAATCCAGATAATAATGAGTTCTGGTTAAAATGTTTAGGTATTTACAATAGGTAAAATATGTATTAGTTGTGCCATGGCCTGAAATTCCTAATAGGACCTGTTAAGGCTGGTATTTCTTCATTTTGTTATTCAATGCCTTTAAGAGAAACAAAAAGAAAAAAAAAGGCATGAGTTATTAGTTTATGAAGAGGTGTTTTTGGATTTAATGTGATTTTTCCATATGATCTGAAGCTGTTTGTATTATTTACTTGTACTTTTTGTCTAAGTACATTTTTACCTTCTCTCTTCAGGCTTCAGAGACCCAGAGCAATGCAGGACAAGACAGAGAGCGGGGGTGGAGAAAGCACAGTTTGATTTTGAAATTTTCTCTCTCTTTCTCTCTCATTTTTTCATTTGGAATTCATCTTCTGCCTCATTCTTATTACCCTTTTGCTGTAAGTGTTTTGGGGAGAATGATTCAACCTTATCTCTGGAGAAAAACAACCGTGTCTAAAATTTAGACTCACAGCAGCTCATTCTATTTATTCATTGTTGTTCAGCTACCTGGTATAAATTCTCCATTTTTCTCAAATTAGAAATGACCCTCATTAGTATACTCCATCAGGTATATGCTTGGCTTCAATTCATTAATTTTAAGATAATTGTGAGAGGAATAAAAGCACGAGAGGACAGAATCCCATACAAACTATATACATCTATGCTTACTTCACCACTAAGCTTGAAACAAAGCCCTGAGTCATATTTAAAATATCATTAAAACATATTATTGAATCATTATTTGTTATTTAAAATGCAAGTGAGAATCATTATTTGTTACTTAAAATTCAAGTAAACCCAAGTAGGGAACTGCATCAAAAGCTTGTGAAACAAGACAAATCCATAGCAATAAACAAATACCAATAACCAGTAAGTTAAAATTTCAGTTCCTTACTCAGGTTATTATAGTGTAAGACTCAAATTTTGAACATTCAGGCAAAAATCAATATGAACAGGGATTTAAAACATCTGAACTTTTCAAAGAATTTGTTGTCTCCTCAGGCAGGAAGGATAACTTGAGTTCCAGCTTCCCTTGAACTCAAAAATCTTGTAGTATCTCACTCTGTCTCTGTCTCTCTCTGTGTCTGTCTGTCTGTCTGTCTCTGTCTCTGTCTCTGTCTCTGTCTCTCTCTCTCTCTCTCTCTCTCTCTCTCTCTCTCTCTCTCTCTTTCTTTCTCTCTCCCTTCTTTCCTCCATATCCTCTCTCACCCCTGCTTGTGGATCAGGATGTAGCTCTCGGCTATTGCTCCAGCATCATTCCTGCCTGTCGTTAAGTTCCTTGTCAGGATGACCATGGACTCTAATCCTCTGGAACTGGGAACCTCACTAAATGCTTTTAAAGTTGCCTTTGTTATGGTGTCTCTTCACATAAAAAAGTAACTAAGACACTAGCCTCTATCCTACACGAAGTGAATCTTAGTCTATATGCTTCTTCTATTCAAAGGAAGCCTCTAACTGCTTCTGTTTTGCTGCTGATCATGATAATAAGGCTAAGACAACTTATTATCCTGAGACATAAAACACAGCCTAGAAATAGGGCACTCTAAATGCCATCTCCTATTCTCTCTATTTCAGACAAGAAATCTAATTTCTCATCTCAGGGCTAGATTCTGAATGCACAGAGAAACATAAAGAGACAGAAAGGAGATCAAACCCGATCAAAATCCTCAAAGCTGTACTGGATGTAGGACCCAGGCATTTTGCTTTAGGAATTTATTCATCAGAAAACCAAGAGACACCAAAGTATGTCCTATAAAAGATTACTAAGAGCCTCTGAAGATATGTGGCATAGACTTAAGGAAAGAATTTACCCCACTAGTGAATATTCAGTATCCTTCTATCTATGCCAGTGATCTCTCACTGGAGTAGAACAAGTTGTACAACAACGTTAAGAACGCAGCTGGAAGAGAGAGTACAAAAAATTCTAGACTAATATTTGTTACTCATGTTGTTATTTTGTACTTTAAGCTCTAACAAAGGATTCAAGTCAAGAGCAACAAATCAAGCAAGAGTCTTCTCATTGGCCTTTCTACTGATGTTTTCACCCAGCCTCCAGGATATTAAAAGGAAATTGGCATAAAGAAACCTTTTTATCTTCCATGATCAAAATTGCCTGACCAGAATGGTATGTGAGCCTCAGGACCTTCAAAGAACAAAATAAATCCTTTCTAGGCAGACGGCAGGGTTACATTGGCCATTTCTTCCCTTGCCTTGGGAACAGAGTGTATGAGAGAAGAGAAATGGCCAATTCTGAGAGGCAATTAGGTTCTAGTTGAAGTTACAAGACAATTAGGCTATAGAAAAGGCTGTACTAGGACAGTCAGCTGTTTACAGACTATCAGCCTCAGCTTCAGCTGGAGGGCTTGCTGGAAATTCAAATTCTCTGACTCTACCTCTGACTCACAGAATCTGAAGGTGGCATCCAGGAGTGTAGCCTTTAATAAGCCCTCCAGGTACTTTTTATATAAAACCCCTAAGAATAAGAAATGTTAAACAAATCTATAGCACCCACACTAAAACACATGACCCTAAAACAGTGACACGGGTTTCTTACAAATGCAATGAAAGTTCAGAAATTGCTTAGGAAAACAGATGATAATACTTGGAAGAACTAGCTGAAAAATTAAATACTTTCAATTTCAATCTCCTTTCAGTTTTACACCTTTGATAATTGGAACTCTTTTCAAAGCCTTTACTTTTCAAACAAATGTCTGCTGACTTCACAGCAATGTTATTACAATAGTCCTGAATTCCTGGATGTTCCGGAAAGACACTTACCTCTGACTTTTAGCCTTATTCCATCTTCCTCATTCATCATCATGAGTCCTCCTTACTGTGTAAAGGTCAAACATGAGAGGACTCTTGAATCCCCATGCCATCTTACAAAGATTCAAAGCACAAATGTTAAAATTACTAATCAGTAAACATGCATCAAAGCACCACTGGACTCCCAAGTGCGCTAGGAAGAGCACTTAGAAGCCTTAGTCGTCTGCAGAGACTGTCACCCTCCTTTCCTTTTTTAATAATGAAAAACTGAAGATCATGTGTAAAAAATTTTACACTTTCCCCCATGATAAATGATTACAAACCATATTCAAGTGGCCACCTTAGCCAACATTATGCCAAGAATTTGGAGTACCGTTAGGAGTCTAGCATGGCTGTACTCTGAGAGTCTCTACGCAGCAGGTGATTCAAACAATCAAACTGTGGATGGAGCTTGGAGACTCTTATGGCAGAATAGGAGGAAGGATTGGGGGCCCTAATGGAATAGGAATTCCACAGGAAGACCAACAGATTCAAATAACCTGGACCCTTAGGGCTCTCAGAGACTGAACCACCAACCAAAGAACCTACTTGTGCTGGACCTAGGCCTCCCCACTCATATTCAGCAGATGTGCAGCTTGGTCTTCATGTAGGTCCTGAACAACTGGAGTAGGAACTATCCCAAAAGCTGTTCTGTGTCCATAGGATATGTTCTCCTAGCTTTCCTGCCTTGTCTGCCCTCAGTGGGAGAGGATGCACCTAGCCTCTCAAAAAACTTGATAAGCCAAGGTGGCAGGATACCCAGGGTGGGCACATCTGCTCAGAAGAGAAGGTGAGGGAGCTGGAGGAAGGATTGTGGGAGGAGGTGACCTGGGGGGATGCAGTAAGTATGATATAAAGTGAATAAGTAAAGTAATAATAATAAAGTGAACATTGTACTGAAACACAAAAGAATGAAATGGGGCCTGTCTACCTGGACTTCCAGGCTTCTTTACACTCAAAGAAACCACTGCAACTGTACATTACAAAGCAATATTCCTTTAGTACATTGCCATAACTAGGAAGACTTTGCAAAAAGAGCTCTTAAATAAATACCTTAAAATGCACACAAAGTTTGGAGATGCTGGGAGAATTATAGGCTACTCAACACAGACCACATTTTTCAGTGGGAAACACATTTAGAACAATTTGTAATAATGACACATTATGGGTGATAGGGAAGATTAGAAAAAAATATATCCTAAAGTTTGGAATCATGCTTCATCTTGAGTGACAATGGTTTATCACTCAAGAAATTCAGGTGGGGGATCTTATTAAAATGAACAAGAAATTCTGAAGTGGGGTTTGAGTCTCTTCAGTCTCTTTAAGATTTATTTTTAGCCATCTCTCCTCTGAACCCAGCGGTCGCACCTAGGGCCTGCCCTGGGCTTCGCATACCCCAGGACTTTAAGATCTCATCGTGGTTACGCGTGAGTGGACTTCAGCAGAGGTTTGGGGAGCAGTGGGCCAGCAGTTGCCTGCAAGGGCAGGATCTGAGAATTCCGCCCGACCAGAGGCTGGGCCTGACCCAGCCATAGCTCCACCCACCCCGCCATCTCTCCTCTGAACCCAGCGGTCGCACCTAGGGCCTGCCCTGGGCTTCGCATACCCCAGGACTTTAAGATCTCATCGGGGTTACGCGTGAGTGGACTTCAGCAGAGGGTTGGGGAGCAGTGGGCCAGCAGTTGCCTGCAAGGGCAGGATCTGAGAAT
>LR755127.1:3226354-3258357 GCA_902729485.2 Mus minutoides | reverse complement strand
GAGCTATATAGCAACACTTCATCTTGGGGAAAAAAAAAAAAAAAAAAACTAAAGAAGCAAACCACAAACAGGCCTCATGCCATATCCCTGCAATCCCAGGACTTAGGAAGTTAAGGCAAGATGACCACGGCATCTTAGGTTGCGTCATTAGTTACAGAACATCCTAAGCTACATAGCATGATTATTTTTTACTTAAAACCTCCATTAAAAGCAAACCATGAATATTGTTGGTGGGAATGTAAAACGGGTCATGTCCTTTAAAAACAGTCTTAAAGTTAAGCTTGGAGTTACTATATGACTCCAAAGTAAAATGAAACCTATATCTGCTCAAAACTGGTATGAAAATAGTAACAGTGGAACTTTATAACAGGAATAAACGAACTTCATTAATATGACTTATTTTTACAAGGCCCCATACAGGTTTCAATGAAACTGCTCACACTGTAAAATGTTGTTTTTATTTTCATCAATTAGATCTCTGGGTAAATTAAAGCATGTGTGTGTGTGTGTGTGTGTGTGTGTGTGTGTGTGTGTCCCACAGAAATAAAACCGCCACTGAGGTATGTAGCTTTGTCGATTTTGAATAGACAGTGTCTCAAAATGAATTTGCCTCACCCAGGCACCTAGGTATAAAATCTAATAAAATTCCTTTCAGAGAAAAGACCCTTATTAATCCATTACGAGTCTCCATCTTATTGACTTGACCCGTTGAATGGTAGCAGCACCTCCCTGTGCCATCCATCAAGCCACTAGCCCTTCTGACTAGCTCTCATACCCACACTATTCCATTCAAATCTCATGTGTCATAGGTGAAAACAGCAAGTCTTGAATCCTCATTCTGACAAGAAAGTTCAGAAAAATGTTGTAAGAATAAACTATTACCTCTGAGGTTCGATATCATGCAGCATACATGTCTGGAATAGTAATGTGTCTTCAGAAATTGTGATACATTGTTTTACTTTCATTTTGTAATCATCCAAGTCCTTAGATCTAAGTCCATGTACCTAAAAATCATGTATTTACACGTTCTCTCCATCCCACTGTCTTCTACCTGGCTATAATTCAAATCTCTTCTTGTCATGATTATTTTGTTTTCTATACTTGTTTACTGAAGTGTTGACTAACTGCTAACATTTGAAACTCTATTTTGGTGTCATCTCTTATTTTTAGTTGGGTTATTCCCAAGATAGGTCCCAAAATAGAGATGAAGATGCAGGTAGGTTATTCTCTTTTCTTTTCTTTTTCTTTGAGATATAGTATAGTTCCCAGAAAAGAGAATGATAAAGTAAAGAAAACAGAAAAGCCAATAAAGGGGTGATGTGATAAACATTAGTGTCTTAGTGATGTGGGAAACTAGAGAGAGATTCACTCTACTGAGAAATCTTTGAAGACATATAGGAAATGTATCTTTAGGTTGTTACATAGAGAGGTGATGAATACTGGTTGTTTTTCTGACTTTTCCCATCAT
This sequence comes from Mus minutoides, assembly GCA_902729485.2. Lineage (NCBI taxonomy): Eukaryota > Metazoa > Chordata > Mammalia > Rodentia > Muridae > Mus > Mus minutoides. Next base: position 3,256,889 of record LR755127.1, on the reverse strand, counting down.
TCATGAAGATTTAGTCCTAGGGGTGATAGGTTTCTGACATTTCCAGCCTGTGGGAGACACAGGAATCCATTAGCATATATGAGTTATCACAAGTGAACTTCCCATTGTAGTCTAGCAAAATAATAGTGGAACTTAGAAACCTTCTGTTCACACCCTCTTCAAAGTTTTTTCAAGCCTCGTCTCTTGTTTCTCAGGTAGGATTAAAAGAACACTCTCATGAGCCCCATAGCACACTGAAGTCAAAGATTTCTATGCCCAAAATTTGTCTTGTTTCACTTGTCCATTCAATAGTGAATGGACAGCTTGAAGGCAAAGTCATTGCATCTCTTTCATTTTTCATATTTAATAATCTGACTTACTAGATCTACAAATACAATTATCAATTTAATATCAAAACTCTAAAATATTGTCAAATAACAACTAAAAGAGCCAAATATGTGGGTAGGCCGTGGTCAGGCTACTCTACTGCAGATTGATACATTCTAGAGTGTGAATATCATGACATTCATCTGAGGATAAACTTCCTAATTTATGGAAGGACAAAAATTTTCACATCTAGAATGATCCCCTTCACAATGTTCAGAGGACACCTGAAGATAGAAGCAAAGAACAAAACTTGGAGTGGCAAGTCTTGTTCTTTGTCTGAAGTATTATTTTTTTCTTTACCAACTTCACCACTCCTTGTGGCGGCCTCCTGATTTAACTTTTCTACAATTATACTTGTAATATGCAAGTCAGATTTTACCATTGATTAATTTACTGCTACAAGGCTACTCACTATAAGAAAGTGAACAGTCAACTATGAAACAAATGGACTTAACAGATATCTACAGAATATTTCATCCTAAAACAAAAGGATACACCTTTTTCTCAGCACCTCATGGCACCTTCTCCAAAATTGATCACATAATTGGCCACAAAACAGCCCTCAACAGATTCAAAAATATTGAAATTGTCCCATGCACCCTATCAGATCACGATGGACTAAGGCTGCTCCTCAATAACAACATAAGTAGCAGAACACCATCATTCACTTGGAAAATGAACAACATTCTACTCAATGATACCTTGGTCAAGGAAGAAATAAAGAAAGAAATTAAAGACTTTCTAGAGTTTAATGAAAATGAAGCCACAACATACCCGAATTTATGGGACACAATGAAAGCATTCCTGAGAGGTAAATTCATAGCTCTGAGTTCCTATTAAAAAAAAATGGAGAGAGCTTACACCAGTAGCTTGGCAGCACATCTGCAAGCTCTAGAACAAATGGAAGCAAAGTCACCTAAGAGGAGTAGACGGCAGGAAATAATCAAACTCAGGGGTGAAATCAACCATGTGGAAACAAAAAGAACTATACAAAGAATCAATCAAACCAGGAGCTGGTTCTTTGAAAAAGTCAACAAGATAGACAAACCCTTGGCCAGACTCACTAGAGGGCACAGGGATAGTATCCAAATCAACAAATCAGAAATGAAAAGGGAGACATAACAACAGATCCTGAGGAAATTCAAAACACCATCAGATCCTTCTACAAAAGGTTATATTCAAAAAAACTGGAAAATCTGGATGAAATGGATAACTTTCTAGACAGATACCAAGTTCCAAAGTTAAAACAGGATCAGATTAATGACCTAAACAGCCCTATATCCCCTAAAGAAATAGAAGCAGTCATTAATAGTTTCCCAACCAAAAAAAGCCCAGGACCAGATGGGTTTAGTGCAGAGTTCTATCAGACCTTCAAAGAAGACCTAGTTCCAGTTCTTCTCAAAGTATTCAACAAAATAAAATATGAAGGCACACTACCCAATTCATTCTATGAAGCCACAATTACCCTGATACCTAAACCACATAAAGACACAACAAAGATAGAGAACTTCAGACCAATTTCCCTTATGAATATCGACGCAAAAATACTCAACAAAATTCTCGCCAACCGAATCCAAGAACACATCAAAACGATCATCCATCATGACCAAGTGGGCTTCATCNTATAGGTGGAAGAATAACCATGAACTAACTAGTACCCCCTGGGCTCGTGTCTCTAGCTGCATATATAGAAGAGGATGGCCTAGTTGGCCATCAGTGGGAAGAGAGGCCCCTTGGTTATGCAGACTTTATATGCCCCAATACAGGGGAACGCAGGGGCCAAGGGGTGGGAGTGGGTGGGTAGGGGAGCAGGGCCGGGAGGAGGGAGGGTATAGGGAACTTTCTGGATAACACTTGAAATGTAAATGAAGAAAATATCTAATAAAAGTTGAAAAAAAAAAAAAAAAGAAAGTGAACGGTCACTGGTAGCAGGATATTTTGTAACTTTTCAATTTTTTTTTTAAGTTAAGACAAGAAGTAACAGGGTTCTGATAACAAATGGAGTCAAGTACTTTGTCCTTAGGTAATTCTCTAGAGTACAATTTTTGAAAGGATTAAATATATAAACATCAAAGAAAGACTTCCCTAAAGCTAAGAGTTGCATTAATAAACTACATGCTTTATTATGCCCTTTATGTTCAAATGTAAGACAATGGATTTGGTGATTGGAATGATCTCTTTTTACTTTGTACAATAAAGCAAAGGAAAAGAATTAAAGAAACATTCACCTAGCAATATAGTGAATACCAGTGAACCACCAAGAAAAGCACTTCAATATGCATAATGTCTATTTGTTTGCTTTTCTGTTATATATTTTAGAACTACTTGACAATTTTCCACTTTGCCATTTTAAGGAATTGTTTTTAATATAATACAAACAAGATCTGCAGAAGTTTTGCCATCTGCAAACAGTTTAAGTTCCACAACAATATTTTTGTTGGCCCACTGATCTTCTCTATGAAATACCAGCATCACAAATGAATCCAAACACTGAAAAATTAATGAAAGGGTCACAATACGGCCATTCTGCAATGGTATTAACTTATTACTAAATACAAAAATCACATTAAATTCTTTATATTTATAGCACACGATGTTATCTGACTAAGGTGTTTTTCACACAATATGCTACCCAATCAAGGCATTTTAGAAAAGAAGTCATGAAATATCCTTACAAAAAACAAAATTGCTGGACAGAAAAAGATACATGAATTTTAATAACAATATAATTCTAGGTTCTGTTACATTACTGTGTAGCCCTGGACAAAATAGTTAATCTTTTCGATCCTCAATTTCCTCCTTAAAATTAATTTAAAAATTATTAATAATCCATAGAATGTTTTTGAAAATTATATAGGCTAAGAAGATGCTTGAAAACATGTAGGGCTAAACTTAGTTCAGAAAAAAAGTCCCTTTGGCCCATTTCTATCTCTCTCATCAATTTTCAGCACAATTATTCACAAAACACAAAAGAAGGTTAGTAGGTTCAAAAGTTCCTTTTTAAATATTTTCTTTCAACTGCTGACAGGAGCCTGATACAGCTGTCTCCTGTGATGCTCTGCCAGTGCCTGGCAAATACAGAAGTGGATGCTCACAGTCATCCATTGGACAGAACACAAGGTCCCCAATGAAGGAGCCAGAGAAATACCTAGGGATCTGAAGGGAACTGAAGCCCCATAGAAGGAACATCAATATGAACTAACCAGTACCCTCATAGCTCCTTGGAACTATACCACCAGTCAAAGAAAACACATGGTGGAACTTGTAGCTCTAGCTATATATGTAGCAGAGGATGGCCTACTCAATCATCAATGGTAGGAGAGGTCCTTGGTCCTGTGAAGGTTCTATGCCCCAGTATAGGGGAATGCCAGGACCAGGAATGAGAGTGGGTAGGTTGAGGAGCAGGGGGAAGGGCGAAGGGATAGGGGATTTGGGGAGGGAAAACTAGGAAAGGGGATAACATTTGAAATGTAAATAAAGAAAATATCTAATAAAAAATAAAATAAATAAATAAATATTTTCTTTATAAGCCAAATATATCCCCAAAGAATAAAGTATAAGGCATAATTTGAAATAAGGTATAGCATTTGTGGTGTATTAATTTAAATTCATTTCCAATTTAATTGACCTAGCTTACAAAAGATGATTAATTCCTGGATTCTAGTAGTTTACAGAATATCTTCAAAATTAAAGTTTTTCTGAAAGCAACATGGATGTGATGGAAGCTGAGAGAGGTCTAGGGTAGTGAAGTCTGTCCCTTTTTCTGAAAGTGAGATGTTCCTCACTTAGATTTAATGAAAGGAATCGAGGTTGACTTAATAAAAAGCCTGAATTGAATTTTGTCTGTTACTAAGAAAGTGATGTGGGTGGAGAATGCAATGTGGGGTGGAGTTTGACACGGGGGCGGGTGGGGGGAGGGGGCTTCGCCTCCTCAAAAGGGGAAGGTAGAATCAGGAGAACTTGCATGAGGGAGTACTAAGAGGAGAGGATGGTCAGATATTAGGTTGTAAAGGGAATAAATAAATAAATTTAATGAAGAGAAAGTGATGTTATTCAGGTACCTCCAAAATAAGAATTTGACCAAGCTCAAAAATTCAGAACTATTCCAAAAAATGAGTACAGAGGAGCCCTCAAATAGCTCAATCCAATGACCCCAAAAGGCTATCAAAAGCGGATGTGCACTAAAATTCAATTTCCTGCCCACTCACATGATTTCAAGATTAGTTTTGAAATGCATGTACACTTTTCTGCTTTCAATATGCTCAGTGCTTCAAATTGTTCTTTGTAAAAATATGTGTACATCAGTGTCCTAGTCACCCTAGTTTAATGGAAAGATGCTCACTGATTACTTGCAACATTTACTTGCATATTAAATTATGCTCATCCAATTTAAGGGATTTTGTTAAAATGAGCACCCCTATCCATGTTGCTTATAGCCCAAATTTCTTATGTAGATAAACATGTTTTAGACATGTAAGGTCAGTATTGTTAAATTCTTCTTTTTAAAACCCATCTATTACTGGATCAAGTGAAGAAACTTCAGAAATAAATTGTTTAAATGTTGAAATATGCTCAAATAACATGGCCAATTCATACAGTTTACTTTAATACACCATCAACATGTATTTACTTAAGCCTTCTCTGTGACAAGTCCTGCCACTGAGGATATGAATGCAGAATTTTAAAGTTCAAGGTAAGATCCTAGACTATTAGAAAATTGAAACTATGGTAAGAGAACAGAAATATTATATAAAAATATTGTGTTTAATTAAATATGCAAGGAGCTCAAAATAATTAAAAAAAGATGCTAACTCTGGGATAAGGGTATTCTAATGTCAGAAACAAACCAAATAATATATATGACTCTGTGTGTACAATTGTGCTTGACTATATCTTCAGTCTCACCTATGCCTTTTTTTTTTTTGAGCCTAAACACACCAGTAGCGTGGAACTTCATCTTTGTCACTATTTTACAGTAATTTATATTTTAATTATTTATATTCATTCAACCTAATTAGACTACAAATTTGCCAAGAGAAAAGAAGTTCTGTCTGTTCTCCTAATTGCCAACCATAGTACTGCCTTTCTTACTGACATAATTTGCATAAAATTATTCAAGGGTTAAACTATTTGATCTCGGCGTGGTATGCTCTGAAAAGGCTTATTAGATATATGATCCTGGATATTAGGAGAACCTTGAAGAAATTAAGGAGTTTGAAATGTGGAGATCATGTAAACACGTTCTATTAGGAGATAAAAGCTAAAAGATTTTAGCCTAGCCATCTGAAACCGCTAAAAGCAAAATGCTTTAAAATAAGCACAGATACAGAAATGATACGTATCAAAATATTATTTTTTAAACTTTTATTATTTTACTTATTTACATTTCAAATGTTATCCCCTTCCTGGTTTCCCCTCTGAAAACCCTCTATCCCATTCCCCCTTCCCCTGCTCACCCATCCACCCACACCTGCTTCACCACCCTAGCATTCCCCTATGCTGGGGCATCGCATCGTGCTTTCACAGGACCAAAGGCCTCCCCTCCAATTGATGCCAGATACTGCAATCCTATGCTACATATGCAGATAGAAGCATGGGGGCATGTGTACTCTTTGGTTAGTGTCCCTGGGAGCTCGGGGTGGGGGTGGGGGTCTGGTTGGTTTATACTGTTGTTCTTCCTATGGGGTTGCAAACCCCTTCAGCTCCTTTAGTCCTTCCCCTAACTCCTCCAGGATATCCAGGACACAAAATATTCTTATCAATGAACCAATACAGAAAGGAGCTCCCTCTCAACTCAGAGTATTTTGTTTATCAAGGAAAATGATATTGTATGAAAATTTCCTTATGTCATAATGGATCACTCCAAAGAACTCATGATGACATGGAGATCCTGATAAGTTGGCAGAACATCTTTAAAAACCTAGATGTTTAATCAGCAAACATTTCCACAACAATCATATACATATAAGAATGTGTCTCTTCTGCTATACACTTAGATCAATGTCCCACTCAGCCATCATTAAAGAAAGTTCCTCTTACAGTAGACCCAAAACTGGACAATGGGCAGAGCGAGAGACTTTGGAGTTCTCTGCCCTAAATGGGATGTCTTTATCAAATTCCTTCTCTGAGAGTTCGGGGAGTTTTCTCCAAAGTTATCTCATTGGGTTTATTAACCACACTTAGGGGCAGACCCCATGCCCAGCAGTAGATGGCCAAGACAAAATGAAGTCAATGGTATTTTTTGGAGGTTCTTTGTCTCTTATTCCTTCTTTTGGACACTTTTTTCTTATTTGTCTTCTGCTTGTATATTATGGTTTCTCATTTTGTGCTTTTATGAGTTTTGCTTTTGTGTGCATGTTTGTGTGTGTGTTTATTGTTCTTTTGCATTGTTTTTTTGTTTCATTGTTTTTGTTGTTTTTGTTTGTCTGTTTTCCAAAGAGAGAGGGAAGGAGAAAGAGGAGGTGTGAAAACAGGAGTGTGAAAGGAAATTATCAGAAGATATTCATGAAAACTATTTTCAAGTAAAATATATATAATTATATATTTAATATATTATATAGTTAATATATTAAAAACAAAAACAAAATGGAAGTTCTGAAATTCTGTCTCACTAATGGAGCATGTTATCTAAGAATCCCTGGGGAGATATGAACCGTGGATGCTATCAAACCCTTCTGTCTTTCTCCTATGCAGAGATCACCATGGTATTGATTCTAAACGACAAATTAGAATCAATAAAAATGTGATAATAATGAATGATGAACTAGAACAATTGCAAAAATATGCCATAATAAAAACTTACACAATATGGTTAAAGATAACACGTGTTTTCATCTTAAATAGATATTAGAGTTTCCATGCCCATATTACCATAAGTTTAAAATGACCTTAGATGTTGTTGCCCGTTAGTTTTATGTCAACTTTACACAAGTCATTTTAGAAGAAGAAACCTCAATTGAGAAAATGTCTGCCAAACAGATTGGCCTATGGGCAAGCATGTACCTATAGTGCATTTTCTTGACTGATAACTAATGTGGAGGCGCCTAGCTTACTGTGGGTATTGCCACTCTGGGCTCATTGTTCTAAGTGATATAAAAAGCAGGCTGTCTAAGCCCTGAGGAGGAAACCAATAAGCAGCATTCATCTTTGGCTTCTATGTTATCTCCTGCCTCCAGATCTCCGACCTTCTTGAGTTGCCTCCCTGACTCCTTTGATGATGGACAGTGATGTGGAACCATAAGAGAGATAAACCATTTCCTCCTCTAGTTGCTGTTGGTCATTGCAATGGCTAATCTTGGTTATCAACTTGGTTATAACTATAGCTAACTTAAACCCAAGTATCTGGGCCTAACTGTAAGAAGAGAAAAGAAAAGAACAGGAAGGAAGGGAAAGGAAAGGAAAAGAAAGGAAAGGAGAGGAGAGGAGAGGAGAGGAGAGGAGAGGAGAGGAGAGGAGAGGAAAGGAAAGGAAAGGAAAGGAAAGGAAAGGAAAGGAAAGGAAAGGAAAGGAAAGGAAAGGAAAGGAAAGGAAAGGAAAGGAAAGGAAAGGAAAGGAAAGGAAAGGAAAGGAAAGGAAAGGAAAGGAAAGGAAAAGAAGGGCAGACTAACATTTGTTAGGAAAGTGGTGGATACTTGATCTTAAAAATAAATAAATAAATAAATAAATAAATAAATAAATAAATAGAAGAGCAGTCAGAGATTATAAGTTATGTACAAGATCTTCAGATCTTCCATTCAGTGTTATTTATAATAGAATTGTTTTAAACTCTTCTGATAAAGTTTAATTACATGAAGGAATTCTATAGCCTTATTAAGATGTTTTTATCAATATTAATTGACATGAGGAAATGTTCATGCTTTTAATAGAAATATAGTGACTCATACTTGCTATCCCTTAATGTTTAAAAGGAACATATAAACAATATGCATATATTTCAATGCCAAACACCACCAGGACTATACTACTACAGGCTGCATTTTATTATGGAGACCTAAGGCACAATTCAATAAGAGATTATTACATAGAAAATAAATGTGCATTATATGATTTGACAGTTTAGGTCAGTCATCATGCAGGAATAGTTTTTTTGAGTGGGCGTTTTAATTAGCCTTTATCTGGAGGGAGGTTAGGATAATAATTTAACTGATTTGTTTTTGAAAGACCACAATAGTCAATTTGATTAACTAGAATAATATCCTTTTTGGTCACTTATTGTGGGCAGGGAAGTTTCATGTTTTGTCTGTGTTCAGACATGATTATGGAGTTGTCCTCATTTGCTCTTAATCCATTCCAGTTACACAATGCTCTTATTTGACATTTGTGTTTTGGGAAATAGCTTATGTTCACAAAGAGAACACCAAAGCTTAGATGGTAGTACCAGGCCAGCTTTTATCAACGTCAAGGCCATCTGACAACACTAGGAGAGTTCCTGGAATCAGAGACTGATTTTCTTTCTCCTCTCTCTCTCTCTCTCTCTCTCTCACACACACACACACACACAAAAAAAAAAAAACACTTTAATTATAATTGTTATCATTTCTTGGGTGTTTGTGATATTTTAATTACTATATTAAATGCTTTATATCCTTATAAACTATTTAAATTATTGCAGGAACTCCATAGAGTATATTCTCTTATTATTCCCATTTCCCAGAAAAGAGAACTGAAATCAAGGATAAATTTATTCACTTAATAAATGGCCAGTAGTAAGAAGTAGAGCAGGTTTCAGCTCCATAGCTATAAATGCTACAGACTTACTTCACTATTATGTTTATGTAGCAAGTAATTTTTAAGAGGTTACCTTCAAAGGTGGTGGCAGAAAGGTATCTTCCTTCTTTTATTATTCACTAAATTGTACATTAATGTGCATCAATACTTAATCAAATAAAGAAATCATCTATGAATGGTGATGGAAGCTCTGTTCCCAGTGTTACTGTCCCAAATACAAACCAAACTCTTTAGAAATAGCAATGCTTCCCTAGAAGGCTAAATGTAGATAAACAGTGCACAACACACACACACACACACACACACACACACACACACACACACACACACTGAGAGAAAGTCACACTTTTCTCCTCTCCTGCTTTTCTCCTTTCCTCTTTCCCTTTCGCATCTCTTTTAGCTTGATTTAGACAATACTAACTGTATTGTATATAATAAAAGATAGCTGAAGATTCAGTACCAGGAGGTCTTATCTCTGCATCAAAGCAGGCAAGGTAGAAGTTCCCCTTGGAATAGACAAGGAGAAGAGTTGGAAGAGTGAGATGGCAATGTCTTGGTCTCAAGGAAACTGATCTATGCCACCCAGGACAGCTGGGCAATGCAGTGTCTCCTGCTCTAATCTTCAGCCTAAGCACTGCAGAGAGAGCACTGGTTCTTTAGTCTGCATAAAGGTTGACATTCAAACAAACAAACAAACAAACAAACCAAAGACCAATGGGATGAGTGCTAAGCAAAGTTGTGAGTGAACTACTTTGAAAGACAAGGATTTCAAAATGAAAAGAGCTTCTCCCAAATGTTAAAGCTTCCCAAGTAGACTTGATTTCTGTTCTCATACTTTTGTTCCAGCGGTATACAGCATCAGTGTATATGTAACAAAGACAGATGTTAGGTCTCTTGACAGGTGCCCACCCACCAACTAGGATTAGTTTAGTGGAAATGAACTGGGTTGCTAATATTCCTGCTGCCACTCCCACCTAGTGTACCCTTCTCTCTTTTTCACAGAACTAAGAGCTACTCAGGGCAGCCACCCTGCGTTTTAGCACCTCAGCAGTGTGAGGGGGCGGGGGGGGGGGTTCCCAACACCCATGCCCTTGCAGGAACTTGTGCTACCTCAGCGCTTGCAGGGGCACAAGTCAATGAGGCTTTTTGCTCCACGATCATCGTGAATCAGCAAAGCGCTGCAGAGCAGCAGCATCTCAGGGAGCTGAAATTAAGATGCTGGGGGAAGGGCACAAATGGAATGTGGCAGGGGAATTTCTAGCCAGCTCCGTAAATCCTTCCTAAGAAGGGCAATATAGAGTGAAAGGCGGATGTTGGCTAGAAGCTTTGGGGCTTGCGTGTCAGAAGAGCCTTGGGAAAGAGAGCTGGGTGGCGAAAAGCAGGGACAGGCAAAGAGAAAATCAGCAAGAGACAGGTGGAAGGACCTAGGAAACAATCTCTGGCTGAACTGGACAAGTGTGTCCCCAGAGTGGACAGATCAGCAGTTGTAACCATTGCTGAAGGAACATAGATGTGACATAGGGGAAGGAACAAGAAAAAAGGTGGGGGGGAGGATTTCAAGATCCAGGACTTTTTTGTCTCCAATGATCAAGTTCTCAAGTTCAGTTTTAGAAGTAGAGGGTGTTGGGGAGTCTGGGGGGACAGGGATTTTAGGAAAATGCCTCTTTTGGGCGCCTTTTCCCACTCCTGCTGAGCTGTCTTAAGTGTCTGTCTCTGGCTCTCTGGCTCTATCTCTGGCTCAGTCTGAATCTCTCCCTATCTCCCTCTTCCTCCTCCTCCTCCTCCTCCTCCTCCTCCCCTGCTCTTCCCTCTTCTTTCTGCTTTGATTAATATGCATGTCCATGCTCAGTTGTGTGGCACACTCAAGGGACCACTCCTGCTGCCACAGCCACTTCCCATTTGACCCTTGGTACTTAGAGGTCGAGCAGACAGACCAGACAGAGGTGTGGAGTGGGCTGACTAAGCTGTTGGAGCTGTGAACCTGAGGACCCTTCTTTGTGCTCTGGTTCCCACCCCCAACCTGGCGGGACAGGGAGCGTCAGTGACCCAGACTCCGTGGATCCCACTCTGTCTGCATTCCAATGGATGGACCCCGGGGCTCGGAGCGCGCAAATAAACGCGCTAAATTGTACCTGTGCGTGGCCGTTCCCGCCGCCGCAGGTCTGTCCCAGGCCGAAGGCAGCGTCCGCCTTCTCGGGAAATCTCCCGAGGGGAAGTGCGAGGGGAACCACAGTGGCTGCCTGCTAGCTATGGCTGGCACACACACGCACAAGCCCAACTTTGCCAAGCCTTCAGAGCCCCTCTGGCTCCCCCGCGCCCCCTGCGGCTCGACATACTCAGAGACCAGTACATCTCTTGTTCTGATATAAGGGTCCCCCTACTCGCACACTGTCGCGCGTGGAGGAAGAGCAGGTGGAGTGAGAGAAGGGGGTTAAGTACTGACTCCCAGACCAGCCTTTCCCAGTCTACACCCGCAGGGGGGCCCGCACCAGCTCCACCGCACCAGATCCCCCAGACCTGCCAATGACTACAGAGAGAGGAGGAGGAGGAGGAGAGAGAAGGAGGAGGAATAAAAGGCAGGGTGGAGAAAGAGGAGGCTGGAGACAGACAGTTCCACGGACTGACCGAATGTCATTATCAGCACTTTTATTATTGGGGGACAGGGTGGAGAAAGTGGTGAAGGGATTGCACAACTGCCCAGTTCAATCCACTCTGGAGAGAGCGACCCTAAAATTGGGACTCGGGAGAAAGATTGTCCTAGAACACATTTGGGGTGGACAGGCTCCAAATGCACACAGGTCCCCTGTGGTGCCCCTTGAGCTGCAATGTTGGGGAGATCTTAAATGGCTCTTACTTGGGAGGAGGCGTGATTTCCACGCTCGAGCGTCTTGGTTCCCCACCCCCTCTCAGCAATAGCCAGTGCGCGCCACCACCTGAGCCTGGCAAGAGCCGGGTGCTCTCAGTCCTCAGCCTGCTTCTTTCCGCCTCTGAAGAGACTTGGCTCAAAGCGGGTCTGCCCGACACCGACACCCCCACCCTACACCCTAACGGGAGAACTCTTATACTTTATTTTGTTTGAAAAATCCAGAACATCTCTTTATTTATCTCTGTCTCCCCAGAGGAGGCCAGGGGAAGGGGAAGGGGGTGAGCCCGCTTGGCCGGCCGAGCTGAGGGAGGGGGAGTACGCTAAGAGGAGGGGACTGGGTGTAGCCTGGAATTCTCTGCCCTCCAGTTCCAGGCTGGAGCGCAGAGTCTTCTGGCGCTAGCGCCACCACCACCTCTGCTCCCCGCGCCATCCCGTCGTTGGCTTTGGGGATCCGGTGAGTGGGGTCATGACGAGCCGCGGGGGCCGTTCCCAGCCCCTCCCGCGCTGAGCAGGAACGCGGCAGTGTCGCGTGTCGCCCCCCGGGCTGGGAGGCGGCGGGGGGTGGGGAGGTCGCCCCGGGTAGGGAGGGGTGGGGGCGGCGCGGAGGCCGCCAAGCTGGGGGGCTCTCCGGGCAGGCGCGGCAGCGGGCAGGAGGGCGTGTCTCCAGCCGGAGGGGTCCCTCCCGAGGCGCGGCGCGGGACTCCCCGATGGTGGTGCCGCGGCTCCAGGAGAGCTCAGGGTCTTGCCTCCGCCGCCGCCGCCGCCGCCGCCGTTGCGGGCGCCACCACCACCACCACCACCGCCGCCGCCGCCGCCGCCGTCGCCCAAGCCCGCGCCGAGCGTGCGCCTCGCCCTCCTCCCGCGCCCGCTCTGCTCTAGGATGCTGCGGCAGGTTCTGCACAGGGGCTTGAGGACGTGTTTCTCCCGGCTTGGCCACTTCATTGCCAGTCACCCGGTCTTCTTTGCTTCGGCGCCGGTGCTCATCTCCATTCTGCTCGGCGCCAGCTTCAGCCGCTACCAGGTCGAAGAGAGCGTGGAGCACCTGCTGGCGCCCCAGCACAGCCTAGCCAAGATCGAGCGCAACCTAGTCAACAGCCTCTTCCCGGTCAACCGCTCCAAGCACCGGCTCTACTCGGACCTGCAGACCCCTGGGCGCTACGGCCGGGTCATTGTCACCTCCTATCAGAAAGCCAACATGCTAGACCAGCATCACACGGACCTGATCTTAAAGGTGAGACCAGGGCGGGTTCTGGCAGCCCCTGGTGGCGCGGCTGCTTTGGCTGGGCTGGTTCCACGCGGGGTCCCGGCTGAGAAAGCCACCTCTAGTGTCCCGGGCAGTGGCTCCCACGGGGGCTCCTCTGCACTGCGCGCCCCTAGGCAGCACCTGGAGTCTCAGAGGCTCCGAGGCAGGAAACGTACGGGTCCGGGTCCTGGCTGGGCCCTGCCCTCCCTGCCTCTGCCATAACCCCGCAGCTGCTGCAACAGTTGGGGCGGAGGCGACTAAGGTGCTTTAGTGCTCTTGTTTTGGTCGCAGTGGGCTTGGGGGCAGGGAGGCTTTAGGTTAACTGGGCCAAGAAGAAGTGGAACAAGAGAATACATTCAAGAAAGTCCCGCTACTTGAGAATAAAATACTATTCAGGAGGAGGGAGGTGAGGTTCAAACCATTCTCTGTTTCCGTTTTTTCTTCTCTTTTCCTCTAGTCGCTGCACCCGAATTGTTTTTGGATAGGTTGCTGTGGGTAGTAGGTAAGGGACAGAGGACTGTGAGTTGGCATGGTGAGGAAAATAACACCCACCCATCCCCAACCAAAGTGCAGTTCCTGGTGAGGACGGGGCAGCCACCAGACCACTCTTCCAGGATCAAGGTAGCCATGTCTGCATTTGAGAGTAGGGAATGGTGCTTGTAAGTCACAGGTATTTCATCTTTCACAGTACTTTCAATCCACGTAAACGCAACTTCTTTGGGGGAAAGACAGAACAGGTTGATATACTTTTATTGGGTTTTTCTTTCTTTTTTTTTTTTTAACGCGTGGGTGAAGGGAAGATCCAAAGCCCGGAGATTAGGAGCCAGGATGTGACCCCGAGAAAATTTCAGGAACACAGAACAGAAACCACTTGCGCCATCAGCCCGAGGAGGTGGGAATTTGCTGTGAAAAGTGAGGTTAAGGGTGATAACTTTCAAGAAGTTCCTAAGAAAAGCAGAGGAGTGAGGACTGAAAATGGAAAAGTGGAGAGATCATAGGAGGAAGAAAAAAAGGAAAAATAAATGAAAGGAGAGAGTGAATCTAGGTGGAGACTAGGTTTGTTTACTTCAGCTTCTGCTGGGGATGGGGGGGGGGGGAGGACCCAGTCCCAGCTGAGATGCTGAAGAAATGGAAAGTGCTGATTTCCTGTGGGGTCTCTGGGTATGGTGGAAGGTTAGATTCCTCCTTTTCCCAAAGGGAATCTACTAGAGAACCTGGGAAACTCTTTACTCTGTCTCTTCCTCTCCAGGTAACCCTGTGTCCCTAGATAGAAGCTCATTTGCCTCTATTGTTTTCCTCTATGTTGACATACTATCCACCAGCAATTAGTAAAGAAGGAATCTGGCTGGGGACTGACTGGAATTAGAACATTTTCACATTGAGTGGCTTGTGGTATTTTTTTTAATGGCACACAAATCACTAGACATATTCACTTATTGCAAACCCTTATCAACATTAGTCTTGAAATGCTCCCCCCACCGACCCCCTGAGGTTGTTTTTCAACATCAAAGTGGGTTTTCACCCACAAAACTTCAGAGCATCTATTGAGATACAGATAAATACTGTTAGGAATGCTTTATCAAGAATGTGTGTAGTTGAACTGTCACAGGCTTAAGGAAAGTATAATGGAGCAAGTCTGGGCATTTGGAAATGTTTCATGTTTTGTAGATGATCTACTATGTTGTTTATCCATGGATTTTTCCCTCTGAGATGTTTCCATTGGCTTTTTTTCTCCCTCTCTAACACACCATCATGCCACTGTGACAGGCAGTCACTAGTTAAATTCACTGTCAAGGTTAATGAGACATCAACAGGCAAATCAGATATTTTTGCAATTATGTTCTTTTCTGTTTGTTTTTAATCAGTCCAAGATAAAAGGGGGTGCATATTATAAAAAGGCTGGGACTGGAGAGAAAGAAGCTGGCTCTGCCTACATTTCAAAGGACAGTCTTGAAGTCTTGGACTGTTTAAAAAAAAAATGGGATGATTTTTTCATGGTTTAGGTATATGGGTAAAAACAAATCAAAGTCAAATAGTGGTCAGAAACTCATTTCCAAATGACAGCTCTCTACTCAGTGTGTATAGTTTATAGTTTATAATGATGCATACTTATGAAACATAAGAACTGCCTTTGATCTATAAATTGGATATCCATTTTATTTTTTATACACTCAACTCACCCCCTAGATTTGTTAGGTAAGGAGCAGGGGGATAGAAAAAATGGTTCTTCAGTAGTCATGGTAATGTAAAGTGTGGGAGTGAGCTCCCCCCCCCTTTCCATTTAGAGACATGATGACTTGTCCTTTGCAAAAGATATTGGGAATGAAATTCTTACTGTTACTGCCACTACTAGTGTGATTCCAATACTTTGTTATTAGCACCAAGGGCAACACTACAGATATTTAACATTATATACTACACCTAATAGCCCTTGGGTATTTTATGGCATCTAATTTGAAGTTAAATGTGTGGGCAGAGCTTGAGCAGAGCTTGAGTTTTGTGGGTGCTGCCAAACTGGTGGAAGCAACTTGTAGGACTGCATAAGGCAATTCAAGTGTAATTTTTTCTTCGCATAATACTATTCAATGAAGGATACTGTTCTTCATATATTAAAACAGCTACTTGTTGACAAAAAAATTACAGGCTAAAGGTAGTTATGACAAAAAGGTTGACTTTTAAAATGTAGTTAAAAGAATAACAGGGAAAATTCTGCTTGAAAATATCATTGATCCTGGTTCAAAGGTTCTTTCTCAAATTTGTGAAAGAGATGTGATTATTTTACTGTGACCCTGTAGTAAATAATTTGACCCCATACTATGTGGGAGATGACATTCTCCAGCAGTAGTTTCTTCTGAAGGCTGCAAGGCAGGGTTATAATTTTATGCAGAAGTGGATGGACTCTAATGATGCTAAGAAGGCCTCAACAGTTTTGAGCCCCTTTAAATGAATACTGATCTTCAAAAGTTTTTATTTCACTACAAAATTAAACTTAGCTCCTTATATTATCAACATAAAAACAATGATATTCATCTCGGCAACTTTCAAAGAAGGGCCTATATTGATAAATGTTTTTTATGATTATATAAGAAGACATTTAAGATATCCCCATTTTTAATTAATCCAGGCTATGGCCAAGAAAATACTGAATTTATTCTGCAACTATCCATGTACGGAGAATTGGCATAGCTGACACCTCAGGGTATTCTGAACATTTTTGGGCCACTTATAAGTTAAAGGCATATTCTATGTTTAAATATATTGAAAAACAATACTGTTACCCCATCTTACAAGTGGGCATAATATTCTTTAGAAGTTAACTGACATATCCATGAAGAAATACAAAGATAGAACTGGAACACAGATTTGGATTCATAGTCTAGTGTGATTTTTCACAATATTGCTTTCCCTTTAACTATTTTTCATATTATAAACTACTTGAATGATTTTAAATGGACTTTTTAAAATTATCAAAATGAAGTATATTTGACCAAAGTCTTATTTAAATGCCCTCTTATACTGTTGGTTTAATTAGATAATAAGGTTGTTTTCTTGGCCAATCTACTCTGATGTCAATGAATATATTTATATATTTATATTTAAACATATGTATTAATTAATTTAGCCATGTATACATACATATATATTTTTCCAAATTCCCAAAGCAAAACATTATTTTTAGTTATCAATAGATAAAAAGGTGAAAACGAAATTCTAAACTGAAATGTACTGAGTGAATGAACATTTCATGGTGAAGTTCTTGTTCTCTGGCAGGGTCCAGGTATAGTCTAGCCTAAATCACTTACAGCGACTGGCAGATATTTGCTATTCAGTAAATACTTGAATAGACATTTTCTCACTTACTAAAGCTTTCCTGCAATAGGTAAAGTAAATTCCATAGAAGCTACTGTGAAATGTATCTTGTAAATGATGTTTTAATTTTTATAACTTTACTGGCAGTTTTCAAGCAAAAAGAATGTTGTTGCTGTTGTTTTGTTTTTGTTTTTGTTTTTCCTTGATAACCTCTGCAGTCAAATCAAAATGTATTTTGGCTTTCAAATTAATTATAACAAGTTCCATTGTATTATGTAGCATGTCCACATCTGCAAAGAAACCCCCACAGAATATTTAGTTCCATGCCAGAGAAAGGACATATTCTCACTAAAGAAGTGTTTGTTTCATTTACTATGGACTCTCACTTGGATCAAATATTGAGTTTCCATTTTATTTAAGTTGTTTGTGTTTAAGTAGTTTTGATAGAAATAAATTTTGAACAAGGTTAATAGAATTTAATTTAGAATTATTTGATTCAGTCATTCCAAGAAGGGCTAAACAACTGCTAGCTTAGGGTAATAAAGACTCTGACCACTAGATGAAAATTCCAGCTTATGTAAATTGCCATAAGAAGCTATAATCTATTTTTTTGCCAAATAGTTTTATATTTAAAAATATTTTAAACAAAACAAAACAAAAAAACATGATAGGAACTGTGTGGAGTCCATTATGCCTAAAATATTTATATTTTACTATTACTGTACATATAAATTTCTTACACAGTATTCTAAAAGTCTAGTACTGGGGTCATTTAAGGATGTCAGTGCTATTACAGTAATCCATAAAGCAATAATTCTTAATTAAAAATGACTGTGCGCCTCTCCAGGGAATAACAAACACTAGTAATGTCATCACATCATCGTCGCCGTCGTCGTCGTCGTCGTCGTCGTCGTCGTCGTCGTCGTTGTCATCGTCGTTGTCCTTCTTCTTTCTTCTTCTTCTTCTTTCTTCTTCTTCTTCTTCTCCTTCTTCTCCTTCTTCTCCTTCTTCTCCTTCTTCTCCTTCTTCTCCTTCTTCTCCTTCTTCTTCTTCTTCTTCTTCTTCTTCTTCTTCTTCTTCTTCTTCTTCTTCTTCTCCTTCTCCTTCTCCTTCTCCTTCTCCTTCTCCTTCTCCTTCTCCTTCTCCTTCTCCTTCTCCTTCTCCTTCTCTTTCTTCTTGTCATAATGATGGTGAAGACATTGGGCTAATGATATTTAGTGAGTAGAGGTCAGAGACACTGTTGAGAATTCTATAATTCATCATGTAATAGGCCTCCAAACAAGGTATTATCTGGCTACAGATGACAATCATGTCAAGTTAGAGAAACCTTCTTCTTTGTATTTTTGTATTTATTGGGATTTTTTTTCAGCTATACTGATTAATGGGGAAAATGTCAAAGTGAAGTTCACATGCAAAAATCTTATTGAACTTTGTGGGCAAATATTCTGACCTGTGGAATGGTGCTGGCTTGGGCAATTGGGCGCACACCAGATTTTTCAGTCTAATTTTCCAAGGGTCTAGTTATCCTGCCTTCTCCCATAACTTTTTCCATTATAGTCTAATCATACCTGCTGAAGAGGAACCTGAGAAACTGAATGTAGTCTAATGTCTTGAATGACAAAGCTGCTGACTTGATACTAGCCTTTGAGACTTGGTGATAGTAAAGTGCCCATTATCAGTGTGCCTGAAGCTTCAATCTATAACACTTGCCCACTTAGAACAGGATTTTTCTGACTGTGTATAAGACCCCACTGTGAGTGTTAATCTGTCAAGAAGAAGCAAGCAGCGCTTTGCTGCCTATTCCAGCTGTTCTGCAAGAAAACTACAAAAGCAGAGCTTTATCCAAGGAACATAGAATTAAAGACCTTGGGTTTGGAAAACACTGTAAAGGTCATCTCAACAGACTCTGATGCAGGGATCTGGTCTTAACATCTCTGGGTGTCTTGTTTGGTGACAGGTGCTATGACACCCTGGACAGTGCAGTTGCTTTTGTGAGTTATCCAGATGGCACATACTCTAAGAAAAGATTGATCCCAAGCCTGAAAGAGTAGCATTTTTGCATTTGCCAAATCAGTAAATTGCCTTCTACTTGTTAAATTGTACTAGGGAAAATTAAGAGACTGAAGACATTTGATCCTCATTTCATGGAAGTACACTGAAATAATTTCAGTAAAATCTCTTTCTGTATTGACTGGACATTTAGTAAACTGCATTTGAATAGTATCTCAAGTACCCACACAACTTTTCTCATTTAAATTTAAGGAACATGAGTCATGGAAGTGCATGCCTTTAATTCTACTAGTATTTTTGAGGTGGAGGCTGGAGGTTAAGGAAGTCAAGTTCATTCTGAGCCTCACAGGGAGTTAGTTGGAGGCCAGTCCAGTGTACATAATACTCTATCTCTATAAACCAAGAGATAATAAGATCATTTACTCTCCTCCTGCAAGTAAGGATTTTGAACAAATTTCAGTTATTATATTAACCTAAATTGTTATTTTAACATAAATCCTTAAGAGAAACCTAATTTTAATGTAAATTCTTACATTCCATAAGGAAATATAAATATATATTTTAATAACCCCCAAACTGAACCTTTAGGGATTCACCAGACAGACTTAGAAACTTTATAGAACTATTACGTATTTAGCTTGCAAGGCTTTATGATAAATAAGAAGGGAGTCAAAAGAAGCAATATTCTCATCTTTAGGTTGCAGCATCCCTTGGAACAGAAGCTAGGGAAGTCTGATAACTTTGACTTGGTGTAATGTACCATCTGGTACCTGATGTGGGGGCTCAATATGAGCCCTGACTGATACCTGAGATAGGCTTAAAGCAGACCTTTGGTCTCACCTGCTTGGTAGTGTATCACAACAAACTGGCCTGTCTGCAGCACAGCCTGAGTCTCTGCCACATACCCAGAAGGCCACAGAAGCATGAGTTTCTAATTTAATGACCAGCAGGGGAGGTGAGTAATCTCTAACCTTTAAAAAGTAGGAAAAATGGAAATCAGCACCAGTTGTTATTTCATATTGGATGCTCCAAATAATATATCGTAATATATTGTACTTTTGAGGTCACAATTCATATTTTGAACAAAAGGGGGCAATGAGGGACTAGAGAAACTAATTTGTATATGTGTGTTCTCTACGAAATCCTCCAGAAAATGTTGTTTTTGATAATTTTAAAAATCTAATTGTTCATCTGGTCATGGTGGCACAAACCTTTAACCCCAACACTTGGAGACAGAAGAAACAGAGGCAAGTACAGCTCTGTGAGTTCAAGGCCAGCTTGGTTTACAGAGTGAGTTCCAGGATAACCAGGCCTGTATAAAGAGAACTTATTTCAAAACAAAACAAAATAAAACAAAACAAAACAAAATTCCAATTGTTTAATCTTATACTTCAGGTTGAAACCATAAACTCTAGAACAGTCAAGATGAGGATTACTTTGCTTTAAAGCTATTTGTCTTAGGAAGTGAAAGTAGAAAATGCCAACTAGGAAATAAGAGCAAAATATAGGGAGTAGCAGGACATTGTCAAACATGTGTCTACTGTGGGCACCTGGATCAAACTCTCACTGGCCAACTCAGGGAGACACTGGAAAATAAGTGTCTGAGAAGCTGAATATTTATCCTTCAGTTCCAGTGGATACACCTGCATGTAGGGATAATAAATTATGGACATTTATATCTGCATAATTTGTTCCCACTACTAGATATTTTAAAGGTTCAATAAAGCAATACAGGTGATTATGCTAAGTATCTTTGACTTTCAGAGACACATGAAACTTGAGAGAATATGGGAGGGGCCCTAAGAGCATCTGTCCTGAGGTTTTAGACATAACCCGGGTTGTACACTTATAGATTTATGGTCCAGTTTCTAGATGATACTCGTCCTTTCCCTCAATCAGATGACTATGACCTCACCCTCATGAAGCTTAAAATCATGATACAACACATCTGTTTATTCTTCAGTTTTTCAAGAACCACCAGATTCTGAATAGATTGTTCCAAACAGGGCCTAGATAAAACCAGATAATGTGGTTTTAGTTGGTGAACCTCCATATCTAAATGGCTCATGCCTAGCCACTCATTATGAACTTAAAAGTCTGCAGGTCCCCACGTCATATCCAGCATCTTATCACATTTACTATTGTTCTCCCTAGAAATGGCCCTTTTCCTTTAAGATTCAATTCTCATGACTTCTCCTTGTAGGCTTTCTCAGATTCATGACTCCTTGTCCTTAAATGTGAATGACTTGGACTGGCATCCACATTTCATCAATGATAAGTAAAGAGCGTTAGATAATTTTCTATATTTTCCTGATACTTTCTCTAGGACAGGAAAAATGCTGGATGCTGATAAATATCTCCTAGATCTTAGCAATATGTGGAATGTGAAGCAGATACTTAATAATTAAATTATTGGCAGTTGTTGACTTAGGGGATGGAAAATGTACTCTTCTTCCCTATTTAGGTAAAATATTTTTTCACTTATTTTTTTTAGGTGTCTCTTTGTTTTTCATCATCGACAAGATTCCTTGATAAGCATCCATGAGGAGAAATCCTTAGAAAATCAAACACCTGACCAATTCCTCACCCTCACCCCAATTTGTGTACAGTTCAGGAAGGTATAAACTTCCACAGTGAAGAGTTTATTTCTATGTAGAAGGTAGAATGCTTTGCAATTCTCAGAAAGTATCCTGGAAGTCAACTCTTCGCTCTACACATGTCCTCTTTTTGCCTGGAGTAAGTCTCAGAATGTTGACCACACCCATACTCAAATGCAAAAATGAAATACTTTCTTTTCTTTTTTGAAATCTGGAACAAGTGGTTTTCCTAGTTATAACATCACTGTTATAGAGATCTACATTCTTATGTTACTTATTCCTACTCCTTGTAAGAGAGAAATCAGGATAACTGAAAATATTAGACACAGAGATGAAATGAAGGAAATGACACCAGTACAAAATCATCATATTTATGTGAATTTAATAAAATCTGTAGGACTTTCATTTTTTCAGCTTTGGAAGTAAATGCATTTTGCTTGTCCCATGATGCTTTCTTGACATCACTACTGTCAAAACTTTGTCAAATATTTCTGAATATCTCAAGAAAAAAAAGGTCCTTTACTATTCTACAGATACAAATTTAAGCGCTCAAACACACTGACATTTAATACCTTAATTTTGCAAGGTTTGAGTTGTTGGCTTTTGGTTTTGTTCTTGTGGTTTTGTTGTATGAAGGTAAGTAATCCACTGGGTAGTGTTTACTTGACTGAACTTAGACTTTTTAACTAACCTATACACATCTCATAAAACTATTGTTTAACTCTAGGTCTAAACTATAAATTCTGATTCAATGGCTTCTAGAGTGGGACCTGCTAATCGGTAGGTTGTTTTGTTTTCTTTCTACTGGGAAATTTTTGTAGACACTCTTTGGGCTCTCACATTAGCCCAGGTTACTTCAAACCCTAAGCAGTGATTCTATCTTAGGCTCACAAGTGTTACTATTAGAAGTTGAGCCACCATGTCCAGCTTGATTGGCATCTCCATCAAGTTCTAAGGAAAGGTTGATGATGTTGGTCAGCAGACAATTTGAGAAACAAGGCTTAGATTCAGTTGTAAATAGAATAATTTGGAGTCAAGAAGGCCAAGTTCAAGCTCCCATTCTTCTAACAAGCCACTGAATTCCTTCTCATTTACTGGATGCAATGGCATCATTTTTGCCCATTTAAGCTATAATGAGATAAGTATGAATTTATTGGGTAACAATTGGATAACAATTTCCCTCTGTGGGTTGTGTAATTTTATTACTATTTGCTTTGAAAATAACTGCTATTTCTGCATATGTGTCAGCTCTTTGACCATGATTGTTGCCTGTTGACTAAATACACATTGCATAGTTTATCTTTGATCCAACAGGAAATAATTGGTGCTCCATCTATATCCTCAATACTCAGACTGGCAGTGTGTTGGTCTTTGATGACTTCCCCTGGGTCATTATAGATGATTGGATTCATCCTATTTCTGAGGAAGTAGCAACTTTTGCACAAAGTTCTTAAGTAGGCAGAGTTGTGGATAGGGTTAGGTGTTTGACATCCCAATTCATCAAGCTATTTTCTCTGGGCTCAGAACTTCTCATCTTCATGCTAAGTAGGAGCTTTGCACATAAAAGAAGCCAGGAAGATATCATTGAAATAACAGTCTTTAGGAGGCAGTGGGCTCTGTTTTCACGCTGCTTTTTCCAATTCTGAGCAGCCTACCAAGAAAAGGGATCCTTCAGTGTACTAACTCTTCTCCTACTTAATTTACATGACTATAGTGTTTCCCAGGGAAATCTTGCCCACAAAAGTAGGTCTTCAAGCACTTCAAAAGAGTGTTGTTAGAAATGACCTAGATCAGGAGAGTCAGGCAAATGATAATTGAAAATTCTTTTGAAACTGAAATGTTGGAAAATTTTGCTGACTGGATTTGTTTTCTATCATTTAGGTCAGTCCTTTTTAAAATTTTGTTTTAAACATTTTAAAAGAAAGCAATAATTAGGTTCAAACCAAATCCACCAGTTAAGATTTATCTTCTTATCAGTTTTTCTCTGTCTAATGTCTTCAAACAAAACCATCTTCTCTGTAAAGTGCAGGTTAATGGCACTACTCAAGTTTCAATGTGCTTTCTGAAGTCCTTGGGAGCCTGTACTTTTGTGAACTCCACTAGATGTTGGTGCTGATGTGTTGAGTACTGAGTACGCTTAGAGGAAAATAGTGAACTTGTGACCCAGAGGCACCTTGCTGTGTCTTCCTCTCTCTCTCTCTCTCTCTCTCTCTCTCTCTCTCTCTCTCTCTCTCTCTGTGTGTGTGTGTGTGTGTGTGTGTGTGTGTGTGTGTCAGTGTGTGTGTGTGTGTTTGTGTGTGTGTGCATGAGAGAGGGGGGAGCAGAGACAGAAACAGAGAGAGAGGGAGGAAGGAAGGGAGGAAGGGAGTGAGAGAAGAGAGGGGGAGGGAGGGAGGGAGAGAGAAAGAAGAACTGCCTCTTTATGCTAGTACCTCTCCAAATTCAGCCTAGAAAGCTTGTCCAAATATAGACTGGAGTTCCACAATGATTTTCTGAGTTAGTATTCCTCAAGTGGAGCCTGAGGATTTGTATTTTTACCATTTCCCTGAAGTGATATTGTGCCTCTTTGACCAGGGAACACATTCTGAGACTTCTGATATAAAGCATTCTAGCAGTTAGCTTTCCTAATTAATTCCAAAATGGTATCCTTGCCCTGTAGAAACCAGGCAATAAATATAAGCAGAGTGCAAGTGTTATTGTTCAGTGGTGAATTCTGAATGATATTTTAAATATTGCACAAAGTACTGCCTAAATTTAAACATTTGAAATTTGCAGCATAAACTAATACATTTCACCAGCTGCCTGTCTCCACATGGTATAGTTGACTCAAGATTCTAAACTGCATAAAAAACACAAATATAGCTATACATTACAGAGAGAGAGAGAGAGAGAGAGAGAGAGAGAGAGAGAGAGAAGAGAAGAGAAGAGAAGAGAAGAGAAGAGAAGAGAAGAGAAGAGAAGAGAAGAGAAGAGAAGAGAAGAGAAAAGAGAGGTGAGGGGAGGTACATTCTATCAGAGACATTCTATGCTGGGTTATAATACCTTTGCTTTTATAGAAAGTTCCATCAGAGCAAATCAGGCTACAGCAGGAACAAATAATAATATCTGCATGCTATATTTCTGAGACAGATATGTAGTTGTGTTGAAGATGACAATACTCATAGCACATGTTAAAATATTAATGCAAATAAATACAAATGAAATTATGACATTTGCAGAAAAGTGGATGGAACTGGAAATAATCATGTTAGATGAAATAAAACAGAATGGTAAAGATAAAATTGCATATTTCCATGCATATACCAAATCTAGACTTTCTATATCAATTACATAAAACTAGACTGGAGACAATCATTTGAAAGTGGGAGTAATATAAGGTTTATTCGCGGTATGACAAAAGTTCATTTGTATATCCCAATGTTTGAAGCTGAGATGGAAGGAAGGACCATCCAGAGACTGCCCCACCTGGGGATACATCCCATACACAACCACCAAACCCAGACACTATTGCATATGCCAGAAAGATTTTGCAGACAGGACCCTGATATAGCTGTCTCTTGTGAGGCTATGCCAGTGCCTGGCAAATAAAGAAGTGGATGCTCACGGTCATCTATTGGATGGAACGCAGGGCCCCTAATTAAAGAGCTAGAGAAAGTATTCAAGGAGCTAAAGTGGTCTGCAACCCTCTAGGAGGAAAAACAATATGAACTAACCAGAACCCCCAGAGCTTGTGTCTCTAGTTGCATATGTATCAGAGGATGGCCTAGTTGCCATCAATGGGAGGAGAGGCCCTTGGTCTTGCAAAGATAATATGCCCCAATACAGGGGAATGCCAGGGCCAGGAAGCAGGAATGGGTGGGTTGGGGAGCAGGGTGGATGGAGAGTATAGGGGGCTTTGGGGATAGCATTTGAAATGTAAGTGAAGAAAATATCTAATAAAACATTGAAAAAATTATCTAAAAATAAATAAATAAATAAATAAATAAATAAATAAATAAATAAATAAATAAAAAATAAATGAAAGTAAAAAAGAGAAAATCTTATAATGAAACTGGTCATTTTTTGCAAACCAAAAGAATACACTTGCAAGTTTAAGTGAATGATAAGAAAGACCTTACTCAGTCAGAACAATTGAAATAAGTATAGGATTAACTATCATATTCTATTGTAGGGGAGAGAGATCAAGATCAGTTATTAATTCAAGGAAGTATGGTAATTTATAGTCAAGAAGCAGTGTAGGGATTGGTTGGAATATTTTTAAGAAACATCAGAAATGAAAAGGAGTTTTTGGTAACATCAACCTGACATGATTTTTGATGGAGGCAGTCCAGAGTGATTAATTAGATATTACCTGGGTGATTCACAAAATGAATATTTTGGTCATGTGACTAGTATAATATAGAGAAGTTTAGTGCTACTAGAGACATGGAGTTTATTAAGCTCCAAATTGTATCTAATGAAATGAGCAATGCTTCAGATCCTGACAGTTTTGTTATAAGGCTCTGAGTTGTTTAAGGGTTCATGGTTAAGCTGGTTAACTTTCTAGGAGTGTCCATTTTGTTTCCTATAAATTTGGATCATTGAAACATTCATTTACTCTTGGCTTTAGCAAAGGCCTCCTATCCAGTCCGAATATTGAGATTGTACATATCTGAAACTTTATCCTAGGTTCCTAGATCCCCTTCAAAGTCTTCTTCTAGCCTACTTAATAAAGAGGTGAAATCAACCTGAGTCAGGGATTCATACAGTAAACTAGACCACTGAACAAGTACTTGTTATGGTTACAAGCACATGTCCATACAAAAAATGAGATTTCCTTAGAAGAATATGAAACATTTCACCTGCTCATGCTTTACCCGTATATATAACAATGCTCCAGAATAATAGCAATGCACTATAATTAAAATATCAACAAGATACAAACTGTCTTGGACCATGTATGAAAGGAAGACAGAAGTCAACAACAAGACAAAAACAAAATCAATCAGGGACCTTGAAATGTTGGGGACCCAAACAATAACAAACATTAAAAAGATTCCTAACAACTAGTTTAATATAAAGTCTCACTATTAAGGCCTATTATCTCAGATCCTAGTAATTGACAATGTCCAGCAAAAAATCATGTCACTAGTTATCAGAAAAATTTTCAGTCTGAGAAGAGAAAGGAAATATCAGAACTGAACTGATATGACATATGTTAGAATTGTCCGACAAAACATTTAAAATAACTACAACTAATATTTAAGGACTATAGTAGGAAAAGTAGGCAAACTCAAGAACAGATGGGTAATATGATCAGAAAATCGGAATTACCCGAGTGAGTAAAAAAGAAATGGTAGTTGGGAACTCTCTGGATGAATAAAAAAGAAATTCTAGAAGTAAAAAAGAAAATCCTAGAGCAGAAGTGAAGATGTGAAATAAATGAAGACATGATATAACAGCAAAGAATCAATGAACTTGAATGTAGCTCAGTAGAAATATCACAAACAGAAACATAAAAAGACCAAGATCCCAAGCAGACTATCTAACTGCAGGACAGTATCAAAAGGTATAATAGACACATAATTGAGGGAGCAAAATGAAGCAGTAGCCATAACCAAACAGCCACGACCAAAATCCCCTCCAAAATTAATGTCATGAACTGAGCCACTGATCTGTAGAGGTCAGAGAACACCAAAAAGAATAAGTTTTCATCAAACTGCACTTATGCAACACATATTCAAACTAAAGAAAACAAAGACAAAGAAGAAGTCTTGGAAGAGATTTAGGTGAAGGTAGTGTATTTACAGAGAAACAAAAATAATGTCACTAGTTATCAGAAAAAGAAGCTAGAGGAAAAAAAGAATAAAATGTTTAAGTACTGACTGGAAAAATAAAAGCCTGTCTACTTAGAATTCTTCGTTCTCCTACTTAGAATTATATGTCCAGCAAAATCATGCTTCAAGGTGAAAAATATAGAGAGACTTTCTCAGAGAAAACCCGAGATAATTCATTTCCTGCAGACCTGTCTTACAAGAAGTTAAAAATTATTCACATTGAAGGAAAATAATGTAGTTCAGAAACTCAGATTTATGTGCAGAAAAAAATATTAAGGAGTAAATGAGATTAATAAAAATATTTCAGTTTTTTCCCTCTTATGGATTGTTTGAAAATTCTTTATTTAAAGAAATAACAAGGTGTGCATGATTGTAAAAGAGATGTGCAATGAATGGCACCTGTGTCACCAGACAGAGGAAACGGGAAGATTCTGTTTTAAGCGAAGGACATGTGAGTCAGTATAGTTGTATTTAAAGGTGAACTTTGGTCAGGTGTAAATGTGCATTGTAATTTTTAGAGCAGCCACTATTTTTCAAAAGGAAGTATAGCTAAGAACCCAAGAGAGAAGACAAAACGCTTAGTTAAAGCCAAAAAAGATAGAAAAAAGAGAAAAGTGAAACATTACAGAAAATTGAAATTACAGTAGATATTAGTAAAACTATATCAATAATAAACACAAATGTGGTTTATATAAATATAAAGTGTAGATTATATATACATATATAACCAGTCAAGTAGAAGACAGTAACTATCAGTGAATTATGGGGAAAAAAAGAACCAATTCTATGTTGTCTACATACAGTATACCTGCCTTACACATAAAGGTTCATAGAAGATAAAAAGAAAGAGATGGAAAAACATTTTTCATGCTAATCTAATGGTAGGTCAAGTAGACATACGAATTTCAAACACAATTAACTTTGGAACTAGAAAAATTATCAAGAATAAAGAGGTACACTTCAAAATAATCAAGGGATCATTTCTTCAAGAAAAAACAAAAATCCTGCACATTCATATACCTAACAACAGGGCAGCAAAATATATAAAGGAAGAACTGGTAGATTTGGGGGGGGGAGTAGAAAAATTTAACTGTTATACATAGAAATCACAACTTTGTTCGGCTAGTGATAGGTAAATTAAGCAGATATAAAATATAGATATAAATTACCTGGGCAAAAGTAAGGGGCAATATGCCTTCAGCTGTGGGGACTACAATCATCACACTTTTATAAAGACAGTTTTTACCTAGGAATGCAGGCTAAATGGGGTAATCAAGATATTGGAAATAAGGAGAGATTCATTCTTCCAACCTGGGAACCACTGTAAATCTATAAACTAGGAGGCTTAAACTAAGGGAGCTATAGAAGGAAGGAATAAGATTAAAGCAGCATTTTCTAACTTGTGGTCTAGGAAAGTTTCCTTGGTGTTGTAATAAAATCAAGTCCTGTATCCCAATAACTTTGGAAAATAACAAGAGAAATCCCTATAATGAATACACAGTGCCATATTAAAGACTCTAGAAAGTTCTTCTGTTAAGAAAAAAGCAAAACAACAATTTGAAAAATCCAACCATAGCAAACTAAGGTAGAAAGGATTTTTACAATCATACTAAATTTGTTTTAATAACCTCAAAATACAATTATAAATTTTCCATCTATTTCTATACTTTAATATTTCTGATTTCTAACAATGGATTCATTAAATTTACATTGATTTAATTTAAAAATCAATAACAACAACAAAGCCATTTAAATCTACTCAATTAAAAATTGTTTAATATGGCGATTCTCTGTTGTTTTGGTTTGGCTTTTGTTTTTCTGTTTTGTTTTATTTTCTTATGTTTTTCTGGGCTTATTGATATCACTGGGAACCAATGAATTTCAAGACAGATACTAAATATAGTAGGCCCATAATATTCATATAGCATTGATGAGGCCTATAGATCACTGGACCTTGGAGCACATCAAGAGAAAAGAATGATTTGGGTTTACAAGTATCCTGCTTGCGTGAATAGAAAGTGGGGGGAAATAGGGTTGTGTTACTAATAGCAATGAAACAGTTGCCATAACCAATTCGGTAGGAAATATCCAGCTGTTGGGTATGTTCCATTTAAAATATTGCTATAGCCTGTCTCTACAAATCTTCAGAAGACTGATGGAAATTTAGGTCTGGATTTGGCAGACAAGTGCAGATGTGAATTGGAGGTTGGTCAGCCTGAAAGTGAGAAGTCAAACTGAGGAAATTAAATTTATTACCATGAAGAATTTAGTGGGTAATAAGATCAGAGGTTATAGAAACAGTGACTTAAGTAAAACCGAATTTGTAATTTAAAAATGTAGAAAATTTACTTAGAATCAAACAAACAAATGAAAAACCTAGATGGCTAGGCAAGAGGAGAGGAAGGTATTAGAAGCGAGGGATGGTTTCAGTGACATTGCAGACAAGTCTGCTGATCCCATTTGTTGGCCAAGGGCATAGTAAGGTGCACACAATGAATAAATCAAGTCGAGAAATTGACAGAACATATTGAAACTCCATATAAATCTCTATATTCTAAACCATTTCAGATGTTTGAGGTCCTCTTTTCACTTTGCATTAATAATATTCAACTATGGATATCTGCCAAGAGTTTAAGAAAAAGAAGACTGAACATTAGTTATGAATTGTGTCCTTAAAAGTCATTGTTGAGTTTCGGATCAGTACATGTATAGAGTCTACATTAGAGTGGCTCTATAAGGGAGTGGGAAGGGCAGAGGTGACCATTAACAGTAAATAGGATCTCACTTGCTTTGTAGTCAAGACTGGCTTCAAACTCACAATCTTTCTGCCTCAACTTCCCCAGGGCTGGTATTATAAACATGTGCTACCATGTCCAAGATGAGTGACTTTTCCAGCTGTTACTTTAAGAAAAGAAATGTAAAAAGCTATTTATAAATGGGAGACATGGAAGAAGTAAGAAAGCACATTGGGTCACTGAGGATTTTTTTTCTACATGGGAAAGACATCAGCCCATTTCAAATTACACAAGAAGAAATTTACAGAGTTTTAGAATTTACTAGAAGAGAGACTAAATTGCACTAAAAAGAAAAAGGGGGTGGT
>LR755127.1:3167741-3226254 GCA_902729485.2 Mus minutoides | reverse complement strand
ATATATATATATATATATATATATATATATATATATATATATATATATATATATATATATATGAATGAACAGGAGCCGAAGAGAATCTTGTCAAATGTTAAAGAAAGAACATTCTAGTGTTTGTGGCCTTGGCAACCAAATGACAATGCACTGAGAAGAGACTAAAGAGTAAAGCAGAAGCAGTCTTTGTCATAGAGTTTATGTGTGACAATAATAGTATAGTGTCTCCTTATTTAGTTTCAAAGTGGAGTTTTACATATAGAGAAGAAATTGAAGTGGGAGCAGGGCAACTTAAGAAAGTTCACACAAGATAGGTTTAGTTTTCATAAGAATACAATATACATAATAGAGAAAATTTTCTTCACGATTTATTTTGTAGATGAATAGCTTATCAGAAGAGACTACAATAACTCAGAATGATGTAAATAGAAGATTGAATGGTGACCTTCCTATTCTATCACATGTTTAACCAGCTGCTAAATGTGGATGTATGTCAGAATCATCAGAGTAATTCAAATATATTGTGTAAGACCTCATACCCACTTATTTTTATCTCAGTGGCCTAAAACTATGGTGACCTATTCCAAATGTGATCCATAGACTGGTAGCATATCCATCCTGTGGAACCTTATTAGTAATGACAACTTTTGGGTCCAACTTTCCCTATTAAATCAAAGTGAGATTTTTAACAAGCCACAATACACATTTGATTTGTGCATATACTAAAACCTGAAAGTGCTGGACTGAAGCATAGACACATGGTCACTCTTTTGATGCTCATCTATGAGGTTCTAATGTGCAATCAGAGTTGAAACCAACCCTGCTAAAGAGAAAAGTCATTTTAAAATTTCCTTAAACTCTTGTGATAAAAGTTCATATCATTCCACATATATACCAAAAATAGTACATGTAAAAACTGATAGCTTCAAAATAAGGCCCAAAGTTAATATACATCATACCAAAGTGACCTCCATGGTTTTGATAGTATACCCTAGTTTATAAAATATTATCATTCCAGGAAGCTGGATGGGGAATATGTGAGAACTCTGAACTCTTGTTTGTGAATCCTTGTTACTGTCAGTTGTTTGAAAGCAAAAATGAAAGTATTTTAATTGACGAGAGATTGTGTCTACCATGAGAAATGCTGTTGACTATCATTATCTATGAACTGAAGAGCTCCCATCATTCATTGGGAAGTAGACATTGGAGGACTTTAAGCTTACACCATTTGCTAGTACCCACCCAATAAAGGAAATTTCAGAAAAATGGTACAAACAAGAAAAGTTAGGAAGACTGACCTTGCACTTTCTTTAATTAAATAAGTAAAACCCCCTTTGGGGGGTAGTGATTAGGCAATGACTGAACCTATATCCCCAGTTGTTTCTTCAGTTTTTATTTTGAGATATGGTCCCATTTCTAGATTGGCCTTGAAAGTGGTTTGTAGCCCAGGATGCCCTTGAATTTCTGTCCCTCCTGTCTTAACTTCCTTACAAGTTGTTATTGCAGTTCTACATGACCAGTCCCAGAAAAAAAATTAAAACCTTGAACTAGTCTGAAGAGATGACTCAGTGTGTAACACCACTTGCTGTGCAAGCATCAATACCTGAGTTTAAGTCCCCAGTACCCTTGTAAAATGCTGAATAGGGCCATATACATACACTTCAAAAATGCAGTACTGTGAGGGGCATAGTCACGAGGCTCACTGGGGCTTTCTTGGTGCCATTCTAGTTCCAGGTTCAGTGAGAAACTCTCAAAGGAATAAGGAAGAAAAATGATAGAGCAGGACCCATGACATAAATATCAACACCATGCAACAAATGCACACGCCAAAATTTATAATTTAAAAAATATAGTCAAAATTCTTGCAACCTCTTCTCATCACTCATTGAAACTATGTAGACAAAACAGAGATGAAGCATGGTGGGTGGCCAGAGGGCTCTCTTACAGGGTGATCTGTCAAAGCTATCAGACTCTACCGTGAGCTTTCCACTCTGAGTTACTTGCTTGACATTGGGGAATCTTCCTTTTTAAAGTAATAATCAACACATTTGAAAATATTTCCATTTCAGAAGGGTCTGCCCTTTAGCATGTCAATTTTCCTAGCTTGTTATTTAAAAAGAAATCTACAATGTCAGCTACTCTTTACTATAACAATACAGAAGCACTCTGTGATATGTACTAAACATATTTCAGAGTTTAACTATTGTTTGAAGTGGTTAACTTGACATGGAAAACAATTTATAAGGATATTTTGCTGTATTCTCAGTTCTTTTATTACACAGTGTCTCAGCACTAAACAGAGTAACACCTAAGCTCACCCACTTCTTAAAAGAACTGAAAGCTTATTTGAGGTCTGTAGGCTGCCTTATATTGATTCTGAGAAAATTACTTCTACAGTAAAAGGAACAAATGACAATGTTTAAACTCCTTTATTCTTTGTTCCATTATTTCTACAAATGCATATATTAATATCTTCTTATATAGTCTCTTGAGAACTGTGCTAGAAAAGTATTAGTACACCTGTTTATTTTTAAACTGCTATAGTATCTTCTACAAACATACAAGAACTTGTACTCAATTTTATTCATGTTTGGTTCTTCTTTGTTTTGTTTTGTTTTTGTTTGTGCTTTTTCCCCCTTAGTCTATGAGAATAAGACAGAACTTTATATTTAGTAACCTTTCAGTGTTTGAATAGATTTCAGTAGATGCTGCTTAATGGATGCTGATAATGCTAAGGAGACCATATAAGACTGTCTGTTTGCCTGGAATATTAGTCTTAACTATCATATGCCTTCTCTTACACACAGTGTGGTGAGAACATGAATAAAATAGACAGAAACTCAGCTCTTTCCTAGACAGATAAGAGATTATTGCCACTAAAATATGGCAAGTGAATAAATAGACATTTCTACACACAAGGCATTCAAGAAGGACCTAATCTTAATTTTCAATGCAGCCTTTCTAGAGGAGATGGTATCTAAGATGAGGCTATTCCTCCTCAGAAATTCATACTAAAAAGACAAGAAGACTACAGATTGCCTATTTACAGAGAAACCTTTCTAGAATACTCCCATATTCTTAATAATGCTGATTCATGGAAGCATCTTTCCCTAAATTGAGGTTTCAGGACTCTTTAAAAAATTCCATTAGGACACTTTCTCGCCCATATCAAAGATACTCCTGGAGAATCTCAATGTTGTCAAACTTTGCCATAAAAGAATATTTCTTTTCCTTAGCAATAATATAACCCTCGTACCATGAGAAAGACAGTAGCTCTATGACAATAACATCACTAGAGAGCCAAAAATATGAGATTTCTGGGCATTCAATTAGGTCATCATCTGCCTCATGAATAGCACTCCTGGGCAAAGATGACAGTGTTCATTTTCTGATTGAGATCAAGGAAGATTTCTCAGTACACAAAAGAATAACTGGCCACCGCTAATGGATATTTCTGATGGGAACCAACAACACTATATTATAGTAATCCTGTTTTGGCAATAAGGAAGCTGAGGACCGAGGATGATCATTTGCTCAAGGTCATCAGGAAGTTATTTAGTTGGCTATGAACAGAAGTCTGTGTGAATCCCATGTCACATTGCTTCCATAATGTCATGCCACCTCTGGAGTGTCCCTTTCTTTCAGTGTATCTCATAATACTCACTAGTCTTTAACTTTTTTCTCCTAAAAATCAGTAAAGGAAAAACAAAATAACTGAACAACTCAGTTACCCAAAGGGCAAAAAATTTGAATAGAATAGGTATTTTGTACAAGAAAATAGCTGCATAGATAATGAGCATGTGGAAAGGTGCCAAGTTAGCTATAGTCACCATGGTGATGCAAATTAAAGCCAAAAATGAGATACCAGTGGACAACCACTAGAATAGTAAAGGTTAAAATGATAAAAAAAAAAATGCTAACTATTGCAGAGAATATTAGTTAACTTCAACTCTTACATATTGTTGATGCTTATGTGAAAGGGTTTAAACACTTTAGAAAACTTAACCTAAATATGTGTTTGCTTATTGATTTTAATATTTCACTCCAAATTTATATATCCAGTCATATGCAGACATTGGCTGCTGAATTCTCATTGGACATAACTTTTTCTACTTTGTATGCTGTGAATAATTTGAAACTGGCAACTGTGGAGATATTTACAAATTACAACAGAGCCATTTTTTTATTAGAGAATTACCAATATATCATTGTATGCCTGAAATAAATAGTTACATATGTCCATGGACTTTTAATTTAGAAAAACACCAAAAAGGAAATTACCTAAAAGGTAAACCAACATAAAATGGGGTGATAAAATGCAGTACCTTCTCATAAAAAATTACTAACACATTGAATATAAACAAAAACTACTTAAAAGCATAAGAAAATGGGCTATTTAATGAGTTACAAACACACTACACATGCATGTAAATACTATACAATTCTATTTATAGGAAAGTCAAGACAAACAAAATTAATCAATACTTATAGATTTCAGAAAAAAAGCTAGAATTGGTAACAGTATGAACTGGAAAGGGACAAAAAAAGGTCATTTGGTGCTACAGGTATTTTATATTTTTATCTGAAGGATACTGTTATGGGTATCTGTGTAGATAATACATAAGCTGTACATTCAAGGCATGTATACTTTACCATATACAAGTTATAGTTCAGTAATAAAGGGTATACACATGCACGTACCCTTAAATCAGTGACCATGTCAATAGAGTGGAAGAGTACAAAGCATCCAACAATGGTGAATACCAACAAGAAGAAAGCTAGCCTAAATCTTGGCAGACAAATCCACTCAGTTTTACTGACGTCCAATACACTGCCACCATGGAGACTTTCAACACCTGTACAGGCAGCACAAATGATGCATAGAGAATTTGTCTCTACCAGCACATACTCCCCAGACACATCACTGCCTGGGAAAGAATCCAGTGAACACATCAGCTGTCTCTCCCACACACCTACTGCCATAACAGCAGAAATACAGAAATGTAAAGATAGGGACTCTTATCCAACTTAGGCAACCCTCCAGCATTTGCTGTCAACGGAGAACACTGAAGCCTGAGACCTACTGAGATGTTCCAGAAGGATTCAAAGAAACTTCTAAGTATATTGCTAAGTTTGAGGGGGTTTTTTTTGTTGCTTTTTGTCTTATTTTTTTTTAATAAGTGAAAGTCAAAGAAATAGCTGTTTTTATTATCAGCAAGAGAAAGATATGTAATAATATCATTCTACAGTTTTCAATTCCTGGCAAGATGCAGACCTAAGCCCTTCTCGGGGAGTTACAATACAGCCTAGGCATCAACATACCCTAGAACTACTGTATTATTAACATGGCTCTTTAAAGAAATATAGTAGAGATATTCCCCCAAAGAGAAAGAAATTTAATTAGTAGCATTGCGAGATGTATATATCAATGAACTGGTCATGACTACCTGGAGAAATATTAGTTGCTTACTTACTATGTGTATTATTGTGGGGAAATATGGAAAGATTGGACATGAAAAGATTCTCATGCGATTCTAACTCTATTCTCAGTGATGAGTTTCTTTACTACATAACCATAATTGAATATCCAAGAAATGGGGGTGGTGGTTTTGGAATAGTTTAGTGTTTTCAGGACACTAAAAAGCACATTCCAAAGGCATTACGCATTACTGAAAATTGTTTGAGTTTATGTTTCCCTACAAGTCAATCCTAAAACAAGAAAGACAGCTTATTTGAAAGATAACTAGATGGGGAGCAAAGAAGTAAGCCAGAAAAGAGAGAACTAGGTCTAAAAGGGTGGGTAAGTCAGCAGGTGAGAGGAGTACTGCAGGCATCTGGATTAAAACATCACTTAGGAAGCTCTGGGAAGCAAATTTAAAGCATATCAAAGCATGATCCCACCCATGGAAAGGGAGCTAGATCAACTCCCATTTGCCATTGGTTGAAGAATTCTCCCCAAGAATGTTAATTTCCCAGCACTTCTGGCTTGCCAAGCAGATGGCAAAGTAGGCTCTTTTACAAAGAAGAGTGTGTGTGCTGGCATCTGAAGTTGGGCAGGTGTGCTCTCAAGGGATAAGGGCTAGAGGATTTAAACAGGGTGCCAAACACATCTGCTACCAAAAAAAACTTTAAACAGTTGGCCAGAAAATTCTCTGCTTGTGTGATCTATGTCTGCCTCCTGGGAATGCATATATAGAAAATTTAAGGTCCACACCAACTAAATCTGCACAGCTTAAATATCTAATTGATAGTTGGCCTATTAAGACATAAACTCAAGAAATGGAGCCAAAATAGTTCATGGGCACCTTGGGCATGAAATATATTTTTTTTTTCATTTTTACTACCTAGATTACTTCCTGGTATTAGCTATCTAGGTCATAAAATCACACAGACATACCTCCACCATCTTAAGCCAATATGACCATTCAGATTCCAATTTTTCAGTAGATCCTGCACTAGTGTTTCACACTCTGTGTTAAGGCTCCAGTTTTACCCAATCCAGCTACCACATTTCAGGCATAGTAATCTGTCCAGGAAACTATTTTGATCAGTCCCCTGTTTACGACCTTTCCTTGGCTTCCAGTTGCCTTCAGTAAAATGTTTATCTTCCAACTTTAGCAGATAAGACCCTGTGTTCATTTCTTGGCTCTTTAATTTTACACTATGGTTTAACCAACAGCTTGAGTCTCTTTAATTCCCTGATACTCTAATACAAAACAGGAGGAGCAAAATAGGAAATAAGAAACCATTTGTACACAAACTTTATGATCACAATTCCCACCTGCTATTATCTTCTCAAAAGTTCCAAACCTCTGGCCAAGTCTCTGATGAACTCTGAACCTCTGATCATAATCTGAACCTCTAATTTAGAGATTACTTACTCAAATAAGTCTTCCCTTAATATCTCAGACCTATGTCTTCTTAGAAACATATCATTTGTCTTTTTTGTTTTTCCTGAATGTTCTGGGGAGGCAAAACTGTATGTTATGCTCACATTACCAAAGTTAATATTTACTCAAAATTGCTAAGACTTTTTTTAAACTTCATAAATGAAAATATCATCCCACACCTGTCCTATTTCCTGTCCAATTCTGTATTGTATGTCAACCCACTACTGTATGCTTGGTTGTATACATGCACACTTATACATCCTTCACCCTTCCCTACATACCAACCTAGTAGATCTATTTTTTGTATCCCACTTTACTGTTTTAGATTCTCCTGTCATAGCAACATAGCACTTCATTTTGTGGTTTACCCAGGCTAACCAATTCAAGAATAAAGTTATGCTTTAATGTCCTTTATCTCCCCAGGGTTTACATAGAGCCCAACATAGTATAGTCATGTAATACCTGTTGAATAACTGGCTCTTTGCAATAACTGTTAAGGTACAAGATACATTCCCTGCATGACCTCTACTTCTCAAGAAAGCAAAAAGACTTTTCCTGACCACCTGTCTAGTATCAGAAACTCATTACAGACAGCACATTTCTGAGCCTGAAAACCAGCCAGCATTGTCAGCATCAAAGACAGCATAGCTTAGAGTGTTATCTTTGGATATTAAAGCAACTTCTCTTTGCTGGCTAGGTAAACAACCCTAAAGGCCTTCTGTCAGTGAGATTGCTCAATGCTAGTCACTTGTCAATTACAGCAGAGCTGGTATGTTCAAGGAAAGGAGCTTAATATTCTATGGATGGCCACCATCTCTGAAGTAGCAAGAAAAACAGACCTGCTGAATCTCCCCCGCACAGTCTTATGCTGGAAGGGAGTACCAATAGAAAAATGGTGGATATGGTTAGAAATGGAAAGATTTTTCCCCTAATTGTCTTCTTCAATGTCTTTGTTGCAGGTAGCATAGCATCGCATGTATTATTTTAGATTTCCAAAGACACTGTATCTAAAAACAAAAGACTATAATTGAAGTGGTGAAGCAAACAGATGAACATCTAAAGAGACCATCCTATTTGTCTCTAGCATGTATACAGTAAAATCAAATTCAGCTTTATCTGTTTATTGAAGATATGAATAATATGCACATAGCACAGTTAGAGCCTATAGGCACAAATGAGGTATTATACACTGTCAGCAAAGGAAATTTCAATCAGCAAGAAATAACAAACTCGGAAGATTCAATAAGCACATCTTTGTTGGGCTCTTGTATGCCCAGCACTGTTTTAAGTGCCTAGGATATATCAGATTAAGTGAACCAAATCCCTGCCTCAGAGAGCACATATATCCTAGTGGTAAACTACCTTTGTGAAAGGATGCTACTTGAGTTCCCAAACACCTATGTCTTCAATCTGATGTTTTGCAGTAAATCTAAAGCTTTGTTACCAATAAAAGTTTTCTTCTTTGTTTGTTTGTCTGCCCGTCCCTCCCACCAGTTGTTGGTAAGAATGTTAATCCCATAGATGTGAAGAGAAACATTACTAACCAAAATCAGGCCAAATTGATTAAAGTAAACTTTGTGTACACAGGCTGTCTGACCCTAAGGTATATAGTTCAATGGGTCTGCGCTGGACATGAGAAGGATGGGAGTTTTATATCTAGAGAGTATTGGGTTTCCAAATAGGGGTTATGGTAGGCAAATCAGTAGAGGTCAAAAAGCAAAACATAAGCATAAGAAATTAATCATAACAGCCTTCTGAAACAAATGCATGGTTGCAAGGTACACATAGCAAGGTGATCATAACAACTTTTTGAAACAAAGGCTTGGTTGCTGTTCCTGAAACAGGTAATGTAGAACCATTCACAATTAATATTATAGGTAATGAACTACCCAATCCTTGAGAAACAAAGGCTTAATCATAAATAAGAATGAAACTACTTTGCTTTATTATTAGATGGTTTTCAGGCCAAAGATGGAGGCAGGCTGGTTTATCAATAGAGAACAAGCATGATGCAAAGATGCTTCATAGATAGTGTAAAGTACCTACTCTTTCCACATATTTTCTTCTGTCTGGTTGGTTGAACATGTTTGTCACTGCTAATGGAGTTCTGTTTTTTTCTCTGAGATTTCTACGGAATATCTAGGGTTTATAGGGGCTTCAGGATTCAAAGCAGGACAGAATGTGACTGCTTCTCTTAGGCTGTTTGTCATGTTTGACCCTTCGACTTTGCTATGCCAGTGTCCTCTATTCTGTGCTGAACTATAATTCAGTCTAATGCAGAAACTAAATTAATCAATATCCAAATGCCCAAAACTGAGACAGAGATAGTGTACTTTGCCAAAGAAACTCCTATTAGGGATCAATCTTCTGAGCCCAAAATTTAAATCTGGGCTGGTCTTCTTGTTAAATCTGTGGAGCAAGCTGTTTAAGTTCCTTGAAACATAGTTTCCTTGCCTATAAGTGGAGATCATAGTCTCCACTTCTTCAGTATGGTAAGTAAATGAGGTAATGCGTGTAACATTCTTTATACTATCACAATAAGAACGTGGTATCCTTTGCATTATTTCCTTTACATCTACTATTTTCTCCTGGTGGATCTATATTTCTTTAGTTTATATGCACAGTTATCTCAGTAGACAGCTATTGTAAAGGGCATGGGGTCATTTTTAATTGCCTATGCTGCAATTAACAAATGTCAACTTTCTTTTTTCTTTAATGTTTTATGCATATTTTTCATACACATACATCTATGCACTATGTACATACTCATTGTCCACAGAGGCCAGAAGAGGACATCAGATTCCCTGGGACCAGTGTTACAAGCTTCAATAAGGGTCTGAAACTGGAACCTGGGTCCTCTAGAAGAGTCGCCAGTGTTCTTAACTGCTGAGCCACCTTACCAGTACCAAGTGTCAGCTGTCAAACATATACTATCCAGTTATTCTCTTAAAACACTTATACTGATGCATGTCAATAAATCTGCTTGCCCCCCCTAATCTACTGACAGAAATTTCATTTCATTGGTTAGGTACTCTTTTCAGGAGCAACTGAAGATTTCCCCTTCATTTAAAGGGAAAATGGTAGCAGCAAGGTAAAATAGAAGATACAGATTCATTTTGTTTTTGCTCCCAGATATTTTCAGAATTGCACTCTTGTTTTAGAAACTGTTGAAAAGTGACATTTGATTTTTAACGTATTCTCTAACAATCCTAATGAGATAGGTTTCATCACTATCATCGTGCCCATTTTACAGATGAAGAACTGAGATACATATGCACCAATGCCAATACTGAAATTTGAACACAGGTAGCGTGTCTCCACCAAGACACTATGCTACCAATATCAACACATCTCAAAAGAGCTAAGGCCTTTGCAGGCTGAGTCACAGAAATAATTTTAGCCTTGGTCACTTGTTGCCAGGTCAAAAAAATGAAAGCAACATCTAAGACACTCTTTTAAGTTTCAAGAGTATTAGCTTTATGTGAGCACCTTGAAAGAAAAATTATTTCTCAAAGAAAATGCAGTATCTGGTATGGTTCTCCGTTATGCTTCACATCAGTTATTCATCCTAAGTTTCATGGTCCATCATCCAGGAGAAGTGTTTGCAAGTCATCAGATAGTAGAACATACTGTTGTCAGTGTGAATTAAGTCATTAGCCTTACTTTTCGTTGTTCTCATCCTTATTGCCCATTCATGGAGAAATGTAACATGACAAAGAACTCATCTGATGTAGGCATTTTTTCATAAAATATAAATTTAGGTTGTTAATTGCAATTTTAAATATTTTATGGTTGTGGCTTATATAGTGGTTTGATCTTTTTCTACAAGCTAAAACTCTCAAAATTGTGAATTTTGCTGCAATGCAGAGGCTCATGCTCAGAATGTATTCATCTTTACTTTTGTTTGTGGAGGAAAACAAACAATTACATGGATGGGTATATAAAATCATTCCTAATATAGCTGCCTTTTCCCTAAAATCCTGTCTTAGTACCACTATACTGTCTCCTGCAAACAAATTATCATAAGCTTGATAGATAGAGAGGAAAAGACAGGAGAGAGGAATAACAACTACTCATTGAAGCCCAGTCCTAAATTGTAATTCTTCCCCTAGTGCCATCCAGCATTGTCTTCTAAATGTCTTACATGCATAGTGCTCTGACCTCCAAACAAGCTTCACTGGGAATCCAAACAAAGACAATGACATTGGGCATCTTATTTAATTCAGCTTCATTATTTGAAACAAAGAGATAATCCTTCCCTTAAAGGGTCATTGTGATAACATAAAAGGTGTTTGGCCTGGAATATAGTACTAACAACCTTGTACGAAATTGTACTTTCTGGGCTTGAGAGATGGTTAAGAGCAGAGACAGTTCTTCCAAAGGTTGTATTTTTTTGAGGGAATCTTGCCTACTCAGTGTACTATAGACCAATGAAAGGCATGTTGTTTGTTTGTAGGGGTTTTGTTTTGTTTTGAGACATATTATTTCTATATATCTCTGAGTGTATTAGAATTTATTATGTACAGGAGACTAGCCTCATAGTAATTCACAGAGATCAACCTGACTCTGCCTCCTGAGTGAGTGCTGGAGTTAAAGGCATATACCAGGACATCTAGCAATAAACTTTGTTTGAAAAGACATGATGACCTTTATTCTTAGTACTTAAGAGGAAGAATTAGACAGATCTCTATGAGTTCCAGGTCAGTTAAAGAAATGTAATGAGGACCTGTCTCAAAGAATAGGCAGATGACTGCTGAGAAATAAAACCTGAGCTTAACCTCTGGCCTCCACACAAGTACACATACGCACACAGGCATGCACGCACACACACACACACACACACACACACACACGCACGCACGCACGCACGCACGCACGCACGCACGCACGCACGCACGCACATTCATTCAGTCTCCAGATTCCTCCATGTTTTTTTTTTTTTTTCACATCTTTGCGGTACATGCTCCAGGCACCATTCTGAGAAAAGACAATTTGGTAGTAAACCAAAAATACAGGTACTGAAGCATGGCAGAATTTGTATTCCTTTGGGGATAGCATAATTTTGAAACAAAGAGACGGTGTAATATTATAATTGGTGCTGGAATGAAGTTAAAATAAGATATTGGTGGTAATGTTTTGTTTTGTTTGTTTGCTTTTTGTTTTTTGTTTGTTTGTTTGTTTGTTTGTTTGTTTGTTTTTTAAGGGAATGTGTTATCAGGGCATACGATTGAAGGGAGGTGAGGAAATAAGCCCACAGGTCTAGTGGGTCCCAGAAGTTCCTTCCAGTGAGAGCAAAGAATTAAGCAGTAGGAACACAGCAAAATATGAATCTAGAAAAGTCAGCAAGGGCAAAACTCCATGTAGTCCTT
Source organism: Mus minutoides (assembly GCA_902729485.2). NCBI lineage: Eukaryota > Metazoa > Chordata > Mammalia > Rodentia > Muridae > Mus > Mus minutoides. The sequence continues at coordinate 3,213,995 of LR755127.1, read as the reverse complement.
CCCAGTCAGAACTTGAGGTTTTATTCTGAACCTCATAGGAAACCCCTAAGGAACGTGGCAATTTTTTTTTAAATAGGTTCAATTTTCTTCATTTTAAATTACCAAAAAATCAGCAACAGAAGCCATCTGACTACTAAGGCACTGTCCTTCATAATCAGGTCTGCATTTTCTAGACCTGAATGCCCCTGGGTTCTTGACTTTCCTTCTCTTGCATGATTGGCCGTGATCTTCCTAAATCAAAAATCAGTTGTCGCTGGTTCTGTGCATAGGACTCCATTGCCATTTGGCCAATCAGGTTCAGTGTTCTCCTATCTCTATGGGTACTGCTCCTGTTCAAACTATTAAACAAGACTCATTACCCATGTACTTGCTCAGCAGGCATTTAAGCTTGGCCATGAAAGCAAAGTGAGGACATAAGGGAAAGAGAAATAGTAGCTCTGATTAGAAAGTTTAACTTCACAGATTTCTAGGAATCTTCAGATATCAGGATATTTGAACTAAGTGAAAATTTCTCCAAGATTATGGAAATAATTCCATTATATTATCTTTCTTATCCAGATCAATGCGAAATCAGGCAAAAGCTGCAGCAGTATCCTGCAACTGTTTTTCCCCTTCACCAAGACCATTTTTATTGGGTTTGTTTCTCAAATATCAGCTTCAGTAATTTTACATTGAAAGTAGAGCTGTTTTCCCAGCCAAGTCATAGAAGACAAACTTAGCTTGTTTGGGAAATTACAAAATGGGGTGGTTCAGGCTGATTTTCAATGCCAACACCCAAGATCTGGGAATTCACCCCTGTGAAATAACAATCAAAAGAGGCATGATGGACTCTTCCAGACCTATATAGCCATAGCAGTATTGATAGAGACAACAAAGAGTTGATAACAAACATGCATGATTCCAGGCATGCATGTGTAAAGGGAAATGTGTGTCACTTGTTTGGCTTCATCCACAGCTTAAATTTGGTGTCCTTTGAAAAATGTAATGTTTCAAAGGCAGAATGATTATTTCTGTTCACTTATTAAGGGATGACTAACTTGCTTTTGGCTGCTCTACAAATGAATCACGGTAACAGTCCCCAACTTTGGACTTCTGGTGTTCTGATGTAATGCATGGCTATTAAAAGAAGAGGAAAGAGAGTGGGTGAGAGTGAGATCATGCAAAGACAGAACGTAACACAAAGTGAGCTAGTGTAATTTATGAACTGCAGAGACCAGATATATCTACTTCAAGGTGGTTTTATGTGACTTGGGTAAGGATATCTTACCAGTTGCTACCTGTCCACCTACAGCAGTAGAATATAGAACCTAATTAAGACCTAAAACTTGGAGGGATTTCAGTGTAGAATACATGGGGTGGGGATTTGATAATGGATATTGTTTAATAGCTGTAACAGAAACAATACTCATTGAAACAGGAGACGTGAAGTTTGGAGGCATTCAGTGCATAAACCATGTAGGGGGGCAAAAAACAGCCTGTCCCTTGAAAGTATTTCTAAGTGAATTTGATTTAGTGTGATGTGGAAGGTAATATTTGAGGTCAAGCAAAACAAGCCAACAATCCCTCCTCTCTTTTTTAAAAGTGTGTTCAGCTTTTTCTTCCATAGCTGCAGAAAATAGGGTGAGGACAAGGAAAAGAAGGCAGCAGAGAAATGGGATGCTGTGCAAAGTCCCAGGGAGAGTGGGGGAGGTCGTGACTTGAATTGCATCCTGCCAGAAACCAGAGAATACACATCTCCTCCAAATCTTTCCTCATAGTTGAGATGCTGTGTGACTGTTTGACGGTATATCCCAAAGCATGTTAAAGGCCCTGTGTGGTCAAGGTCAACATCCTGTCCTCTCCCCTCAATCCCTTTATAGCACCCCCCCCAAAAAAAAAAAACCTAAAGAGATGAAATATATTGCAATCAGATTATTACCTTGTATTGCCCAGGTATTTTTTTCTATGGTAACCAACAGTCAGGAGCAGATAGTTCCCTTCTTCTGCATCCCTTCTCTACCCTCCTCTACAAGGTGTCCCTGCTGTCTTCTGAGGAAAATGCAAGTGTGCCAAGGAAAAGCGGAAAGGAAATTAGACACTGGCCTGTGGTGACCGGCAGTCCATCCTGGCTTTGTCCCAGGCTCTGGCAGAAGGGGATTAGAAAGGCCAGTGCTTCCTCAGAATGAAAAAAATCACTCAGAGAAGAGAATCTTTTAAGTATATCCATTTTCTTTCTCCTCTTGTCTTTCTGCATTTCATCTAGTTTCAGATCTGTTATTACCTTAAAAAGAACGTCAGAGTGTTGGAAATAGTACCTCAAGTAGCTCTAATAAATCTCAAATTGTCATTTATCATGTTAACTTTCTTTCACCTAGTATCTGATTATACAGTTTATAGATACCATTTATCTTAGAATAATATGACATGACAAATACAATGATGGATTCTTAAGAATCCACACCAGATCCTCTGCATATATGTTACGGCTATTGGCTTGTTGTTTTATGAGACTCCTAACAGCAGGGACAGGTGTATCTCTGCTCTTTTGCCTGCTCTTGGGACTCTTTTCCTCCTACAGGGTTGCCTGGCATTTGTCCATGTAGGAGGGCTTTTGCCTTGTCTTATTGGATTTTGTTTGTTGTGTTTGGTTATTGTCTCCTGGAGGCAGGCTCTTTTCTGAGGAGGAAAGAGAGAGGAGGTGGTTCTGGGGAGAGGGGACAAGGGTGTGAGCTGGGAGGAGTGGAGAGAGGAAAACTATGGTCAGGACGTATTGTATGACAGAAGAATCTATGTTTAATAATAATAATAATAATAATAATAATAATAATAATAATAATAATAATAATAAAAGAATCAGCCAAGTCAATACCCATTTATTACTGAACATATTCTATCTGAAGCCTTGGACATAAGGAAGTAGAATGACATCCCTAGGATCTCCAGGATGCAAGAGAAATGCTAAGTAAGCCTGCAAACCTTTATCTGGCAAAATCAGACACTGTAGGAAGAATAGAAAAAGTATGAAGTCAGAGCCCACCCCTTTATTATTTGTTCATATTGATGTCTAAAGATGAGGTTTAACTCCTGCTAAGATTTATAGAAGCTTGGGCTTTACTAGTACAAAGCACTTGGTATTGTTTATTGCTAAAAATCTCATTGTTTTATACACTGTATTCCATGTTATTTTACATGCATGAATGCATGCTTACTAAATTCATGATAATTACTGTATTACTGATAACAGTATATTTGATGTGTACTGTTTATGAGTATTTATTGAGTGTGTGTTGGCTTAATGGCATCTATACATAGTCATATAATAGTCATACAAACACAGAATTTCCACTGACCCATGTGACAGATTCAGATTCTGTTAAGGGTCAAGGCTATTAATTTGTCTTGTTTTCTCTCCCCTTTCTTCTCTGAAAGCATCTAAACTAATTTATTACTACACTCGTGTGGGTTGCTGCTGTTTATATTATAGAAAAGCTGAGGCATAGCTTCCATTCTCTGCCTTTTTCTTTGCCTTTTCCTTTTTCACAAAATCTTGCAAATATATAGTTACCACAACTTAGAATGCCAGGGTTCTACTTCCCTCATTGGGGCTCCTTCAGGAAAGTAAATCAGAACATCCTAAGGCCACATATATATGTAGATATCTTAGTGTTATGTGCAAGATATCTGACCATAACTCTGTGAGTGTCCAAGAGTGAAATGTGTTTATATTTCATATGTACTTATTAGAAACAATGATGAAACCTGAGTTGTTTCCAAAGACACAAAGAGGAGCTTCAACTCTCAGTTTCCATTCCCTCTTCTCACCTCTTATTCCACAGTACAATTCCACAGGCTCTTCTTAGCAGGTGAGCGGTCTGGCACCACTCAGCTTCTTTGTCATTCATTCTGTGTCACTCTACTACTCAGAAAAAAGAATGACACATGCACTACCCACCACCCCATCAGAAGTGCAAGGCAACTACTTCTCACAGCATCTCTACTGCTGACTTAAGACATCTTCCATCTCTAACTTCAGTAAGGTTCCTTCCCATTTTCTAAGACTCTCAGCAATTGTTTAATAGGACACTGGTTAATATACTGCCTGACTCCTTCCATGTGTAATCCCAGAGGTCTTAGCAGACGAACTGCAAAGCTGGCAGATCGATGAATTGTTTATACCTCCTCAACAAGCAAGGTCTGGTCACTGTAGAGAATGGATGGAAAAACATCCCCTACTGTAATTGGCTTCAGCCCATCTTTAACCCATCTTTAGCCCATCTTTAACACCATCCTTTTTAGCGGTCTTTTTCTCTTGATGTATTTACTAATCATTCTAAGAGAGATTTTTTTACACTGCTTATGGGAACAAACAATGCACTGAATATTACATATATACATGCTTTCAATATCACTCCTCTAGTCTATTCTGAATCTTCCCCCTAAAATCTTTACCTCTTGCCAAAATTCTCTCATCTTTACATTCTTCTTCATTTTTTTTCTTCTCCAAAATAACTTTTTAAATTTGGAAACTGTTGGTGACTAGGAATGATCCTAATCAAGACTTGCTAAGACAAGAACAGACAAAACGATATTTACAGAGCTTAAAACCACTGAAAGACTTTATTCTGGCAATTAATTCCAAAATGCTAAGACAAAAATTTAGCATATGGTTCAAACTGTAAAAATGGCCTCCTAGGTATATCTGAAAGATTGTATGTGTATGTGAAAGAAATGAAAATATTTTAGCTAGACATAAAACAGTAACATTTTCTAAACCTAAGTGCTGCTGTTCATGAAGAGATGTAGGGGAAAGGGACACTAGGATTTAGGATGAAGAACTCCATCTGTGGGCTAAGTAAAGTACTTTAACAGCTGGTGCTTCTCAGACATTTTCAGAAAAGCCTACTATCCCACTCAGTCAGACACACACATGCACAGCAAAACATCTTAACCAACAACCCATTTAGAACAGATTGAGAGAAGATATAGCAGGACCATGCAGACACTCGTGGGAGAGTTCATTCTTTGTTAGGCAAAGCCATAGATACTTTTGTTTATTTAACACACAAACACATGTCTCCTACTAGCCTCATTTTGCAGACCAGCCACATTTACAGAGGTAAGACAAAGCTACCATAATAATAACTGGCTAAAGTGTAAGGCAGTTAACTAGAGGCCCATGTATCTATAGTTAAAATAGTAAGATGATGTAATTCTAAGATACCAATTAACCCTATTTACAAGCCTCTCAAGAGCTTTGATATTCTCATTATAAATGGAATTTTGGGGAGGAGGTAAAGCGTGATATCCTGGAACATAGAAGTAATTCATTTAAATGTCTTAATCCCTTTAAAATATACTGCCTGTTTTCTCACTTCAGATACTGGATTCTATAAGCACTTATATGTGAATTTTAGCAGGGGGGGAGTAATAAAAGCAGAAATTCAGAAATCAGTTTGCAGGAACCCTCATTGAAGCTCTGGCACCTACAAATATATATGATAAGAGCTTAAATACACAGGCCCTGTTCAGATTGCTAGGTATAACCTTATTCTTCCTTTTATGATGCATGTGATCTTGGAAAAATGATTTAACATCTCTGTGTCTCAGTTGCCTCCCCTGGAAGATTAGGCTAGGGTTCATGTGTACTTTGGAATCTGTTTTAAGTTCTAGATCAGCTAATCTGTGCCAATGCCTAGGTCTGTACTTGGCATGAAGGAGTAAGTGTTATCTTCTCATGCACTTTGATGAAAAGTGTAAAGTGTGTTGATACAACTACAACCTGACACTAGTCAAGGTATGTAGAATAATTCTTGACATACTGGGGTTAGAAACAAGTGTCTTGCACATCGTAGGCAAGTACTTATCACTCAACACATTCCAGTCCTTAAAGTGTATAGAAATGGCATTGTGCTCCCTTAGTACAATTTCAATTTTTATCAACTAGAGTCTTATCATTTAGTGACCTTCCCATCTATGCAGACAAAGAGCAGCAGAGAAGACAAAGGCTATTGTCTTAGGATTAACTATTACTGGGGTAAAACACCATGACTGAAGCAACTTGGGGATGCAAAGGTTTATTTAGCTTATGCTTCAACATCACTCTTCGTCAAGAAGAAATCAGGATAGTAACTCAAGTAGGGCTGGAATCATGAGGCAGGAGCTGATGCAGAGGCTTTGGAGAGATACTGCTTACTGGCTTGCTCCTCGTGGCTTGCTCATCATGGCCTGCTCAGACTCCTTTCTTATAGAACCCTAGATCACCAGCCCAGGGATGGTACCACCTACAATATGCTGTCTACTCCAACAACAATCACTAATTAAGAAAATGCCCTATAGGCCTGCCTACAGTCCCATCTTATTGAAGCCTTCTCTCTGGTAACCCTCATTTGTGTCAAGTTGACATAAAATTATCCAGCATAGCTATCAAGTAAACTCTTTGGCTTTTATAGTAGAGCGTCATTATATAAGATTATTAAGCTGCTAGCACCATCAGAATCCCCCAGAAAGTCTATATAGGTTGTATTACAGAGAACCTGATTTCTCAGTTGTGGAATGGGGCCTAAGAATTTGCATTTCTCACAAGCTGTTGGTTTGCTGCTGCTAGCCTGGATGCCACATACTATGAAAACTACTGATCCCATGTATGTCTTACAGCCCTATTATGCATTTGTGGACTATGGGCAAAACATTTTTAAACTCTCTGCCTTTCTCTTTCCCCAAAACGATCTTTTTTCATTTCAAGAGCTAATATTACTTATTAATATCTACTTGTCCATTAAAAATCTAATTGTTGTTTTTCTCCCCCATAGTTGCATACTGCAGTGACCAAGATCCAGGTTCCAAGGCCTGGCTTTAACTATACATTTGCCCACATATGTGTCCTGAATAATGATAAGACTTGCATTGTGGATGACATAGTACACGTCCTGGAAGAGCTAAAGAATGCTCGGGCCACCAATCGGACCAATTTTGCTATCACATATCCGATCACTCACTTAAAAGATGGAAGGGCTGTCTATAATGGGCACCAACTCGGAGGTGTCACTGTGCACAGTAAGGATCGGGTGAAATCTGCAGAGGCCATTCAGCTTACCTACTATCTACAATCAATCAATAGTCTCAATGACATGGTAGCTGAGAGGTGGGAGTCCAGCTTCTGTGACACTGTCAAACTATTCCAGAAATCCAACAGCAAAGTCAAAATATACCCGTACACATCCTCATCACTGAGGGAAGATTTCCAGAAGACCAGCCGTGTATCAGAACGTTACCTGGTCACCAGCCTGATCCTGGTAGTCACCATGGCTATTCTGTGCTGCTCTATGCAGGACTGTGTCCGCAGCAAACCCTGGTTAGGCCTACTTGGGTTGGTGACCATAAGCCTAGCCACTCTCACTGCAGCTGGAATCATCAATCTTACTGGTGGAAAATACAACTCCACCTTCCTGGGAGTCCCTTTCGTCATGCTAGGTAAGTACTGCCATTCATTTTCTTTGGTTTTGTTATTTGTTTGCTTGTTTAACTTGTGTTGATAAGAGTAACTAGCTTTCTCAAAAACCCATTTGACAATTTTGTTTCACTGTAGTGAGAAGGGGGTGGAACCAGTTATATCAAGTACTGGTCATCACCAAGGATCAACCCAACCTGGTACATATGTCAGAAAGCCAAAGGCTCCAGCTGTGTTTCTACATTGAGGAGCTCTGTAGTATTTGGTAGATATCAATTTGGTCTGTCCCCCAGTGTCTTAGGGTGTATTTTTATCAAAAGTAGTCCTGAGTAGGGAATGCATAGACAAGCAGTTTATTTAGGAGAATTCTAGTAGCACCTATATGGGGTTGAAGAGGTGAGGCGGGAAGGCAAGCAGCCCAAAGTGTGTTAGGGTACTGCTTTGCATACTGGTAGTGGGTACTCCAGTTCCCCTGGAGACTTTTAGAAGACTGAGTAGATCACTCAGAAAGGTCCTCTGTGAGGGCTGAGGAAGCTGGGTGAGATTCCCTGAGGGCTGTTCACCTACATAGCTAACTCCTCAGCCCTTTCCTTCTGTAGCTGTAGAAACTCCTCTGGTGACTTTGTGGGGAGAAGCCCTGGGAAGTTTTAGAATTGCAAATGGGAGGGTTAGGCTACCTTGCTTGCTTTCATTCTCTATTAATGACTAAAGTAGATGTGAGCATCACACCAACAGAATGTGATAAGTAAGCAGAACTAGGAAAGTATCCTGTGAAATATGAGTAGTGAGGTACCTTCTATGTTAATTTCATGGCCAAGTGGTTCTTCCCAAGTTTTTAACTAGGGAAGAGCAGCAGTGATTTGTCAAAAAATGAAATGCTCTAAACAATGCCAGAATATTCATAACATTAGCTGTTCTCCCTGCCTGCCATTGAAGATGACATGTGGAGTACACTAGATGGCAAAGATCCTGTGAGCCAAAGATTCAATGAAGTTAGGTTAGCTTTCTCTCTCCCCACCCCCACATTTTTTTGAAGACAGGGACTGGTTTTTATTATTATTAGAGAGTTTCTTCATTTAGATTTCAAGTGTTATCCCAAAAGTCACCTATACCCTCCCCCCGCCCTGCTCCCCTACCCTCCCACTCCCACTACTTGGCTCTGGCAATCGCCTGTACTGGGGCATATAAACATTGCTAGACCAAGGGCCTTTCTTCCCAAATAATGGCCAATTAGGCCATATTCTAATATATATGCAGCTAGAGACATGAGCTCTGGGGGTTCTGATTAGTTCATATTGTTGTTCTATCTATAGGGTTGCAGACCCCTATAGCTCTTGGGTACTCTCTCTAGCTCCTACAATGGGGACCCTGTGTTCTGCTCTATAGATGATTGTGAGCATCCCCTTCTGCATTTGTCCGGGACTGTCAAAGCCTCACAGGAGACAGCTATATCAGGGTCCTTTCAGCAATGTCCTGCTGGTGTATGCAGTAGTGTCTGCAATTGGTGGCTGATTATGTGATGAACCACCCGGGTGGGGCACTCTCTGGATGGTCCATCCTTTCATTTAGCTCCAAACTTTGTCTCTGCACCTCCTTCCATGTATATTTTAATCCCTATTAAAGGGAGGAATGAAGTATCCACGCGTTGGTCTTTCTTGATTTTCTTGTGTTTTGGAACTTGTATCTTGGGTATTCTAGGTTTCTGGGCTAATATCCGCTTATCAGTGAGTGCATATCAAGTGACTTCTTTTGTGATTGGGTTACCTCACTCAGGATGATATCCTCCAGATACATCCATCCATTTACTCAAGAATTTCATAAATTCATTGTTTTTAATAGCTGAATAGTACTCCATTATGTAAATGTACCACATTTTCTGTATCCATTCCTCTGTTGAGGGACATCTGGGTTCTTTCCAGCTTCTGGCTATTATAAATAAGGTTGCTATGAACATAGTGGTGCATGTGTCCTTGTTACCAGTTGGAATATCTTCTGGGTATATGCCCAGGAGAGGTATTGCTGCATCTTCCGGTAGTACTATGTCTAGTTTTCTGAGAAACTGCCAGACTGATTTCCAGAGTGGTTGTACCAGCTTGCAATCCCACCAGCAATGAAGGAGTGTTCATCTTTCCCGACATCCTTGCCAGCATCTGCTGTCACCTGAATTTTTTATCTTAGCCATTCTGACTTGTGTGAGGTGGAATCTCAGGGTTGTTTTGATTTGCATTTCTCTGATGATTAAGGATTTCGAACATTTTTTAAGGTGCTTCTCAGCCCTTTGGCATTGTTCAGTTGAGAATTCTTTGTTTAGCTCTGTACCCCATTTTTTAATGGGGTTATTTGAATTTCTGGCATTCAGCTTTTTGAGCTCTTTGTAAATATTGGATATTAGCCTCCTATCAGATTTAGGATTGGTAAAAATTCTTTCCCAATCCGTTGGTGGCCTTTTTGTCTTGCTGACTGTGTCTTTTGCTTTACAGAAGCTTTGCAATTTTATAAGGTCCCATTTGTCGATTTGTGATCTTACAGCTAGGCCACTGGTGTTCTGTTTAGGAATTTTACCCCTGTGCCTATACCACCCCCACTTTCTGTCACAACTTCTCATCAATTTCTTTAGCAAAATTAAACTGACACTTGGAATCAGATACCAATGTTACAAGGCAATTGTGAGATTGTTCTTGTTGTTGACTGGGACATCATCATGATTTATTTTATTAGTATGATTTGTGCCATGTTTTAGATTATCAGTTTAAAAAAAAACACAGAATTTTCTTAAGAAATCTCAGACGAATTACACAGACGATAAGCAGGGTTGGAGGAGCTACATCCTGCCCTCAATGCTTTGTGACCTGTGGGAATGGAGACCTAGTCCATAAACATATACCAGTTGCTTTTATGGAAAGCAGGGCACTGTGGAGAGACTAAGCTCTAAGCCGTCTGAGAATGTGCTGGATCCAGTTAGTTGTCAGTGTTGAAAACAATAGAGAAGGAAGCTGCTGTACTACCTTCTGCATCCAGTCTGTTAAGAAGGCAACACAATGTCTCCCTTTTACTGACTCCAGGATTCTGTAGGTCAATTGTGGACTCCAAGAGAGTCCCTCCAAGAGTGGGGACAACTGAGTATTAGTAACCTCCTCGGAGAGCTGAGTCAAAGTTTAATTTAAGATATGTTGCTCGTGATTACTCACAGGCTTCACTGCTTGGATTTGTTTTTAACTTTTCATTTTAAAAATAGTGTTTCTGTTGTTGCTTTGGCAAGCAGAAGATAAACAAGAATAAGAAATTAGTTGAGAACTGAATTGAGATAGATTCTTACAGGAAAAAGCTATGTGCGACCTAGGGAACAGGAGTGCAAGTTTGGCTTTCTGCCATTCCAACTTATTACCAATGATCACAGAGCATTACAATATGTAAAGCTTCTCAAAATTAATGATAAATAATGAACATAAAAATTACAGTATTTAAAGCTGATTAGAATTAATCTTCAAGGAACAATACTCAAACCTGATTTTACTATGTACAATGAACTAAAAAAATATTCACAACTTCTTGAAACTGATTGTACAAAATAAAACCTACCTTGTGCTTTTAAAGATACTTTAAATGTGCATTCTAAGTAAATATAATAAATATATATTTTAAAACACCAAAAAAATATGTCAGACAGTATTGGAACAGGAGGGATGTGAATGACGTTAGGGTAGGACAGTGCCATTAGAGAGGAATGTTTTAAAAGTGAGTCCAGAAATTAAGTAGCTCCACAACTCCCCCAGAGACCATGCATCATTGAACTTTAACTCAGGATTTAATTCAGAAAACAAAACAATAACCACAAAAGTAAACAAACAGGTCTTTGCAATCCAAAAGAACAAGCACACCAAGTACCCAGTACTCACAGAATTGTTTGAGATTTATGAGGAATGTTATGTGCATTGGTTTGATCAAGGCTTTTCCTGCTGACAGTCAGCATGCAATCTTTCCATACATCGTCAGCCTATACAGTTCTCACATTACTTGATTACAGCATGAACTGAAGCAATATATTTTAGTGGCTAAGGCTCATTTGCAATAAAGACTTTACATGACGTAATTGATGTTTAACATGCTCATAAAGCTAACAATGCCTGGATTTAGGATGCTTGTCCTTCTGGAATTCTCAGATAATCCTTAGAGTAGGATTGTAAAATGAAATATAAGCAAAAGCAGATTTATGAATGTATTCAAAGCCATTGTTTAGTTCTGTTTATTGATGACTCGTCCTAAAATAGCAGTAAACATTTCAAAAGACCAAGAAGAAATGTGATGCTAGGAGTTTATACTACATATCAATTATGTGTCTGATAATTTGTTGTCCATAATATCAAATGCTTATTTAAACTTAACCTAATCATGTTATTTTTAATACTTCATCATTTAGTTTGTCATATAAAACTATATCAAATCAAGACATATAGATATGTATATAGATAGAGATATATGAAATTTATTTAGAAACATTTGGTGTTTTTAAATATATATTCATTATATTTACTTAGAATACACATTTTAAGTATCTTTAAAAGTACATGATAGATTTGGTGGAAATATTAAAGATTCTACTTAATTTTATTTTGTACAATCAATTTCAAGATGATGTGAATATTTTCAGTTCATTGTACTTAGTAAAATCAGGTTTGAATATTTATAAAATTTATAAAATTTTTATAAAATATTTATAAAATATTTAATGCAGAAATCTCCTTGGTTATTAATAATAACCATAATGTGACAAGTATTATAAATTTCAAGTTCAACATTCTTAGTGTGACCCCAGTCACATAAGGCCAGATCCAGCAAAATGCCAAAATGAGAATTGATTGCAATGAAAAAATTTAAGACTACATGTGGTAAGCAGTAAGGTTAACCTGACAAAATTCCACAAAAGGAAAGTATTTGAATAAACCCTGATATTGGGATTTGATTTTGTGTTTCTAGCTAAGATGATGCATGATATCTCTGGCAAAAAGAATATATCCTAAACAGATGAATCAGCTTGGCAATGATGTAAGCGTAAATACCTCATGATTTAGAATGTTTTTCATCAGTGTCTGCATATTAGACACTTTCAATTCTGCCAAAACCTCTATCCAGATGAGTCAGGGTAGTTTATCTAGAGCTGAAATCCTCAAAGGTCTACCGTATTATAAATGTTTATTGCAATTTTTAGTTGCCAGAATTTAGAGAAGAATTTACTTGGCTATATTAATGTCAGGTAGTGAGGTATTAATATTTATAAGCATCTTTTAAATCTATTATAACATGTCATCTAAGGAATGAGGTTTTGTATCATTGTTGTCTAGTTGACTATGATTTAAGAAATTAGCATCTGTTTTGTATGTGGAAATTCTCCTTACAGCTGTATTATTTATTTATAAAGCTCTGCTTATCACACATAAGTCAAGAAAGCAAGAGTATTTTGGAGAATATAGAAAGAGCAGAAGGAATGTTTTATTCCTTATGCATGTGGGAAGCTTGTTTCTCATATACATTTCATAAACATAAAAGGGATAATTGAAGTGATTGTGAAAGATAGTTTGGATATCAGTTTCTGTATGGCATTTTAACATACAAGGGTCACTTTGCCTTTGTTGATGTTCCACAGCACTGGGGATAAAATGAGATGAAAAATACTCTTCAATTTTGAAGAGATCAAATGTCAAGTCCACGGTGTCCTCTTCTGAACTATCTAACCAGGGGAGCACACAGCTGTTATATGACTCACCTAATCAGACCTTGTAGTTTCATAGTCCTTGTGAAGGAAATCTTACTGTTTGCTTAAACTTTACTACATTATTAACTGAGATCAAACTGTAGATAGCTTTCTAGAATCTTCTTTGCATTGATCAATATAGCAGCAGTAGCATTTCTCTGCATCACTGTTAAATAAATTCCTCATCAGCCTCCTGCTTACCCTATATGTGTATGAAGGTGTAATTTGTGGTCATAATATATTATAGACAGCATTAGTGATAGCAGATATCATTTATAGTTTAGAATTACTTCATGTTATATATATTAGTACTAACATTAATATAACTTAACAGTGCATATTTTGATTGTTAAACAAATATATAGCTCTCTGTATATATTTAAAAATTATATATATATATATGCCTGAATATGATGTACCATAAATACATGTATAACATATATATGATATATAGCTTCATGTTGTCGCCTGAGAGACTCTTCCAGAGCCTGACCAATACAGATACAGATGCTTGAAGCCAACCATCAGACTGAGAGTGGGGACCTCAGTAGAGGAGTTAGGGGAGGAACCAAAGGAGCTGAAGGGGTTTGCAACCCCATAGGCAAAACAACAGTACCCAACCAGACCCCCAGAGCTCCCAAGGACTAAACCACCAACCAAAGAGTACACACAGAGGGCCCCATGGCTCAGCTGCATATGTAGCAGAAAACTGCCTTATCTGGAATCAGTGGGAGGGGAGGCTGTTGGTCCTGTGAAGGCTTGATGCCCCAACTTAGGGGAATTCTAGGGCCATGAAGGGTGAATAGGGGGGGGGGAACCCTCATAGATGCAGGGGGCATGGCATAAGGGGGTTGTGGAGGGGAAACCAGGAAGGGGATAATATTTAAAATGTAAATAAATAAAATAACCAATAGAAATAAATAAATAAATAAATAAATAAATAAATAAATAAATAAATGAATGAAAGATATTATACAATGGCATAGCATATATTATGGATTACACACATACACACACACACACACACACACACACACACACATATATATACTAGTTTTACCTATAATATATAAACGTTCTAATATACTTACATATAAAACATAAATATCTTTAAATAAAACTCTATTAGCAAAATAATTTACTGGACTTTCAAATGCAATTTTCTAACAAAGAAAAACTATTTCTCAGTTTCACACCCTATGTTATTATTGGAATATGTATATTACTTAGTATATGTAAAGCCTATAGTAGAAAGACAAAGATGCTATATCCTTCCCAGATATAACTATCTGTCTTTACTTAAGTAGAGTTCACTTTTACTCTTAACTGTGAGACACAGCAGGCTAGTATAAACCAAACATTTCATATTTCTAAGTAAATGTTTATAACTGACAAAGTTTAAATGTAACCCCATTAATGAACTTCTTTCTAAATAATAGACGTTTCTTAATCCAGAAATATCTATTCTTGAAATTTCTTTCTTGGTACAAGAAACATCATAAATTTATACAGATGTTATTGAAGAAAAGCATTTTATAAACACAGGCTATATCATGAAACTTGCCTAAGAGTAAAGTATATTTTAAGTAGAGTTTGTAATCTATGGCATTTTTAGATGAATATACTTGTTTGTTTCCATATATGAAATTTGTTACAGGTGCATTATAGGTGACTTCACTTTTTCTTGATATTACACATTTTCATACTGTATCTTAAAGATGATCTACCAGTAAGCCATCTTATGGTAACTTTCCTCAACAATTCCTCATGGAGCCAAAACTGAGGACATCCCTGCTAGTAGGGAAGGCATTAAAACCTAAAAAAACCTGAGGAGTATCCAAAGGCAGCCAGTTTCCATGCTGTGCCTGTGAGCTTTGGGGAAGATAAGGAAATATAGGACCAAGGAAAACCTAAACACAAAATTCCAGAAGTACAGAATAGATCAATTCCTATGATTAGTCATTAACACAGCAAGCAAGCAAAAACAAATCTCCCAGAAGATCTCATAAAAAAAAAAAAACCATTAAATAAATTTAAAACATGAGTCACTTTATGAGCAGACTTCTAGAAGCATATCTACTGGTTAGAGTTAACTCTCAACTATTTGCTAGTGAATTCCTGCCCTGATAGATTATAAACAACCCTGAAGGCTTTGGCTATACCCCAGAAAGGAGCTTGGGTAAAAAGTGAGATTTAATCTGTTGAGTATGCCTGAAAGTCATCCTAAGTGACTGTAGGATTAGTCAGCCGAGTTTCTTCTAGTATTAGTGTTATTTATCATCTGTGCTGCTTTTTCTCTTCATTAGTTCTAAACATGGGACATATACAGATACCAAAAATAATGTTTGGAAAAGAAGAAGAATTATTAGTTTACATCCTTTTGTATTTTATTTTACTAGAGGACAGATAGTCCCATAATCCATTGCTAATGAAATTAATAAAGGCAGCTTCCCTTTCTGATTCACACACCTGGCACAACTTGTGTGTGTGAGTGCTCAAGATTTTTACTTTCCTTAGCCTAGGGCTTAACTAAAATCCTGTGCCACCTTAAAGTAATTGTGTATGAATAATTACAACTTGGAAGTGTGTGTGTGTGTGTGTGTGTGTGTGTGTGTGTGTGTGTTACTACTCATGGGCTCCTAGTCATGTAACAGTAGACATGCAGTATAACAAACAGAAATGTACCTTGAATGTGCTTTGAAAAGAAAAGAAAATGCTTCAAAAGCTTTGTTTTCAAAATGTGATAGAATAAATTGTACCATTTAATGGTTCCTCTTGGTGAGTCGTTTGATTTCTGCTTTTTAATGGGTCCCTGATATCCTCATTATGATACAGTAAAAGTCTGAGATTATGACCCATCATTTGATTATAAGTCATGACTCCCACTACCTCTGCAAACTCCCTGGTCACCAAACTTATGATGTACTACAAACACCATGTTTACATAGCATTCTAGGGATTATCCCAGTGAACTTTGCTGCCAGAGTCTTTGCTATAGAACTCCTACTTCAGAGGCTTAATATCACATGTATTTGTCATACACACATGCGCGCGCGCGCGCGCACGCACACACACACACACACACACACACACACACCCCTTCCAGGTGACTTTGAGGCATACTCACAAATTAAATCTCACATCCACCAAAGCTCTTTTCTGGGATATAGCTAAAGCCTTCAAGGTTGTTTATAACCTACCAAGGCAGCTATAGAAAGCATGTTGAAGTCTGAAAAATGACTTGTGTCAGTCAGTTCTCTCTACCTATCACATGAGTCTTAGAGACTGAAATTGGGTCATCATGCTTGTTGGTAGGCACCTTCTCCAACTAACTATTTTTCCAGCTCCAAATAATGATTTAAGCTAAACACAAAGCAAACAACAATACTTTGAAAGTTCCTCTTTTTTTAATGAAGAAAATAATATTCAAACCTCGGGAAAAAAAATGTCTTCAGTCTACAGGCAGTACATTAGACTACTCCCTCTAATATTTGGCCTCCAAGTCCTGCCTTTTGTACTCCAGTCCCTAAGATAAGAGAGCTAAAGAAGTGACACCCACCCTGCCTCCTCTCTACTTGCCCCCTACCCGCACCCACAAGTGAGGTGGGACTGGGAGTCTAACTTTTCAAGTTATTGCTGTGACTCTAACTTTCCCAGTTTCTAGAGTAGCAGGAAAAGATAAAACCAGGGCTGGCTGGCATGGAAAGAAAAAGATGTTACTGTGTGCTGAAATGTTCCTAATTACTCTTCAGGCAGCCCCATTTTCTGTCCCAGTTTCCCCCCAATAAGGGAAGCTGCTTTCATACACCATTGTCCCAAAGCAGTTTGCAATTAAAACTATACCTTTATAGGCCAAAACTGAAGAAAATTCGACAGTAATTCTAGACATAGAAGGAATTTGGTGGTGGAGTGTTTATGGGCTCTTAGAGTTTATTTCTTCTTGAGTGCAAGCCAGGAAACAGGGTTTCCACAATTTATCTTTCCTTTAAGATAATAGGAGGCAACCTCTTAAGTATAAACATGCAGCTGTAACCTGAGACTAGTGCCAGGCAGGCACTCCAGGCTGCTAACAAATCCCTAAGAGGCACCAATAACTCTCTTGGCACTCATTTCTCCCTTGATTGACTAAGGTGTAGAAGGGAAGGAAGGAGAGGGCAGGGGAGGGAGGGGAAAGGAGGGCATGTTTCCAAGAGCCCCTGAAAACAAAATTCAAATTCTCTTTGAAAATGCCCTTTGAACCAAAAACATGCCAAGAGACTCAGAACTCAATAAAAAAAGATCAAACTATATACAATGGACGTTTAAATGACAGCAACAGAACTGGAGACAAGCTAACAATATTTTTTTCATCTTTCCCTGAGTGTGATTATTTTAATACTAGAACCTTATTACCCTTTTGCTCTGTTAATTCAAGTGTTTTTCTCATTCAGCTCCTAAGATTATGGAGTCCTATTATATTGTGCAGAAAGTATCAGTGTCAAATAATACCACTATAAAATATCACACTAATTTTATTTTAAATTTATATTTAATTCTATATTCAATTTTACATTTAATTTTAGCTAAAATCCTACCTTAGGATTAACTAATTCTGCTGTATGATCTTTACTTTCTCACCATACTTAAATACTCAGTATTAATGTCTTGTTTTAAAGTATTTTTTTCCAACAAGTAAATACTCTCAAAACTATTTGGACTTTTCAGCAACCTCTTCAATTGCATTTACTTCCAAAGTTTTATTGTTCTTCATATTCCCAGATTAAATGGTCAGTATTATTTCCCAAGGGCACTGATGTTTTAGAAGAATTAGTCTTCTTACTCATTGACAAAGATTGGTTTACATTTAATCAAAGGTTGGTCAGTTCATCCGGAGAAAATTGGAAACAGATTTAATAACTAGTTTTTCCTCTTGAGACTGGGCACTGTTAACTGCCTAAAACATAATTAACAGCAGAATACCAGTCAACAAATACACTTTTTACTTCATAATGGAGAATTTAGGTGCTCCAGTTTAATAGAGGCCATAGTACTAGTAATCAAATCTACAGTCTTGGCCTGACCTCTAAAAGTAGCTGTAAAATGATGTCTGATAAATTAAGATGAATGAAAAATCCCTCTGAGGAAACAGGCCTGTGTTATTACTTTTTAATGGGTAGTCAGGTATGAGCTCAGGACAAGGATACAAATACTAGCCTGGGTACAAGGTCAAACATATGCCCAGTTATTTTGCATAGAAGATAATGGTGACTCACTCCATTCACATTATATGTGGCTGAATATTTTAAATTGCTCTTTTTTCAAAACAAGACTATCATACCAGAGTACAGTGTTATCCTCAATAATGTGACTGGATTTGCAAAGGTGTAGAAGCAGACAATTAGATCTTCTAATCGCAATGCCAACTGAAGACAGGTTATCAAAAGCCACAATGGGTCATTTTGATGGGGTTTTCTTTCTTTCTTTCTTTCTTTCTTTCTTTCTTTCTTTCTTTCTTTCTTTCTTTCTTTCTTTTTCACCATTAGGCATTTCTTTCTTTTAAATTTTTATTAGATATTTTCTTCATTTACATTTTAAATGTTATCCCAAAAGTCCCTTGTACCCTTCCCCCACCCTTCTCCCCTACCCACCCACTCCCACTTCTTGACCCTCCTGTTCCCCTGTATTGGGGCATATAAAGTTTGCAAGACCTAGGGGCCTCTCTTCCCAGTGATGGCCAACTAGGCCATCTTCTGATACATATGCAGCTAGAGACATGAGCTCTGGGGGTACTGATTAGTTCATATTGTTGTTCCACCTATAGGTATGGGGTTTTCAATGGTAGAATAGATTGGGGATGTGCAGTAAGGAAGTGCCTCATTCCAACAGAAGGCATGCTCAAATTTCCAAGAAGTGGAATGCAGTTACAACTTGGACAGCCACTGTACTATGCTACCCCAATGTTGTTGGAATACTAAACAGGATGCCAAGAGCCCTAAGCAGTTAAGAAAAGTTCCTAACTTGGTCTTCTCTCACAGTAGCCACTGACAAATAGTATCAAGAAGTTGGCAGAGTCACTGTATACTTGATATGTTATCTATAAAGAACTAGGACTGGTGAAATAAATTTCTAAAGACAAATGCAAGCCATAAACCTTGAATCTGATTGTCATTTTCAGCAATAGCAATGAGGGTTCACATTAATCTTGTTTCTTGGTTCTATATTTTTCTTTTTGTTTTATTCTCACTCAAACTTGTTCCTACTTATTTTGATTTCCTCTATCAGATTTATTGCTTTAAACCCTTATGTTTAGTGAAGAAAAGAAAGGCTTTGATTTAGTTTTTTATTAATATTCAAACTAAATATAGTGTCTCTTTATCACTGAAGCCCTCTACTTGACCAATTTTGTTGTGGTTGTTGTTGTTGTATATAGGATTTATTTATTTACTTTACATCCTGATGGCAGCCCTCTCCCTCCTCTCCTCCAAATCCCACCTCACATATCCTTCTCCCCAACCTCTCTCCCTTGTCATTTTCAGCAATAGCAATGAGGGTTCACATTAATCTTGTTTCTTGAAATAAGGAGAATCTACCCATGGGTACCAACATGCCCTGGCACACATCAAGTCACAGCAGGACTAAGAGCATCCTCTCTCACTGAGACCAGACAAGGCAGCCCCTGGGAAGGGTGCTGATACTCAATTTTTGACAATGAAGCCAAAATCATACAATGGAAAAAAATAAAGCATCTTCAACAAGTGGTGCAGTTCTACTTGATCAGTATTAACAGAAGGCATCAATATTGATTGAGAATACTCTGCCCATTGCTTTCCTCTATGCCGACCTCTCCCATATGACCTGTGGGAATATAAAACAAAATGATCAGTATTTTCAATATTCGCTAGAGACAAATTGTATCAACAACCCTAAGCTATTGATGTTTATAACTTCTGAAGGACATAGGCCTAGATCTACTCGGATTTCTGCTCTCAAGAGTTCACTCAGCTTTCTCAAGCTAGTGGGGACTGTGAAGATTCATGCTCCTCTATCTATCCTTGAATAGACTACCCATGAACACTTATGATTGTCCAAAACACAGGTCTACTTTCCAACAGCAAAAAAACAAAAACAAAAACAAAAACAAACAAACAACAAAAAAACGACCAACCAACCAACTAAACAAACAAACAAACAAAAACCCCTGGCATTTCTAAACTTGCTACCACAAAAGTTGGCTATATATACTAAGATCTATGCCCCAATACAGGGGAATGCCAGGGCCAGGAAGAGGGAGTGGGTGGATTGGGGAGCAGGGCTGGGGGTGGGGTAGGGTATAAGGGACTTTCAGGATAGCATTTGAATTGTAAATGAAGAAAATATCTAATAAACAACTGTTTAAATTTTTAAAAAGATCCATTTGGTCCCCATAACCAAATTGATACCCTGCATTATAAAGATTAGGTCCTTAAAACTTTTGCTTTTGTCTTTTTTCTCCCCCAGGTCATGGATTATATGGGACTTTTGAAATGTTATCCTCGTGGAGGAAAACTAGAGAGGACCAACATGTTAAAGAGCGAACTGCAGAAGTCTATGCAGACTCCATGCTCTCCTTCTCTCTCACCACTGCCATGTACTTGGTCACCTTCGGCATAGGGGCCAGCCCTTTCACGAACATTGAGGCAGCCAGGATTTTCTGCTGCAACTCCTGTATTGCAATCCTCTTCAACTACCTCTATGTACTCTCATTTTATGGTTCCAGCCTTGTGTTCACTGGCTACATAGAAAACAATTACCAGCATAGTATATTCTGTAGAAAAGTTCCAAAGCCTGAGGTATTACAGGAGAAGCCAGCATGGTATAGGTTTCTTCTGACGGCTAGATTCAGTGAGGAAACAGCTGAAGGTGAGGAAGCAAACACTTATGAGAGTCACTTATTGGTATGTTTCCTCAAACGCTATTACTGTGACTGGATAACCAACACTTATGTCAAGCCTTTTGTAGTACTCTTTTACCTTATTTATATTTCCTTTGCCTTAATGGGCTATCTGCAAGTCAGTGAAGGGTCAGACCTTAGTAACATCGTAGCAACTGCAACACAAACCATTGACTACACTACTGCCCACCAAAAGTACTTTAACAACTACAGTCCTGTTATTGGGTTTTACATATATGAGTCCATAGAATATTGGAACTCTAGTGTCCAAGAAGATGTTCTAGAGTACACTAAGGGTTTTGTGCGGATATCCTGGTTTGAAAGCTATTTAAATTATCTTCGGAAACTCAATGTGTCCACTGACTTGCCTAAGAAAAATTTCACAGACATGTTGAGGAATTCCTTCCTGAAAGCTCCTCAATTTTCACATTTTCAAGAGGACATCATCTTCTCTAAAAAGTACAATGATGAGGTTGATGTAGTGGCCTCTAGAATGTTTTTGGTGGCCAAGACTATGGAAACAAACAGAGAAGAACTTTATGATCTCTTGGAGACTCTGAGAAGGCTTTCAGTCACCTCCAAGGTGAAGTTCATTGTCTTTAATCCGTCTTTTGTGTACATGGATCGATATGCCTCCTCTCTGGGAGCCCCCCTGCACAACTCCTGCATCAGTGCTTTGTTCCTGCTCTTCTTCTCGGCATTCCTGGTAGCAGATTCGCTGATCAACGTCTGGATCACTCTCACGGTTGTGTCTGTGGAGTTTGGAGTGATAGGCTTCATGACATTATGGAAAGTCGAACTGGATTGCATTTCTGTGCTATGCTTAATTTATGGAATTAACTACACAATTGACAACTGTGCTCCACTGTTATCCACATTTGTTCTAGGCAAGGATTTTACAAGAACTAAATGGGTTAAAAATGCCCTGGAAGTGCATGGGGTAGCTATTTTACAGAGTTACCTCTGTTATATTGTTGGTCTATTTCCTCTTGCAGCTGTGCCTTCAAATCTGACCTGTACACTGTTCAGGTGCTTGTTTTTAATAGCATTTGTCACCTTCTTTCACTGCTTTGCCATTTTACCTGTGATACTTACTTTTCTGCCACCCTCTAAGAAAAAAAGGAAAGAGAAGAAAAATCCTGAAAACCGGGAGGAAATTGAGTGTGTAGAAATGGTAGATATTGATAGTACTCGAGTGGTTGACCAAATTACCACAGTGTGATAGTGTCTGCTTCATATATTTTCACCCTAGGTCTTACCAAGAACAAAAAGCTTATGTTGCTGAAACGATTAAAGTCAAAGTTGTTCTGTTAAAGAAAAAAAAAAAAGATAAGAAACAGACATGGGAAAAAGTAAAAGGTGAGGATAATAGGTGTGGCATCTTTAAAATTATTAAAGCAAAGGAGTTTCTATGATAATTTACTTACACACACACACACACACACACACACACACACATGACACATAGTATTTTAAGAAAGATCAAAGGAATGCTTATTAATAAGCATGATCCTATTTTACCTACACGGCACAAGTTACTGGTATTGTAATAAGATGCAACTGATTGCAAGGTCAGCTGTCATGAAAAATATAGGTTTAAGCATTGTTTAAACAACAAGGTTTCCTAAACTTCTATAGAGAAGTAACTCTACTTAGGTTCTGTCGTTTGAGGTCTTCATTGTTTCATCTAGCACCTCAACACTCAAGGAGATTCTGTGAAAGTTCTGATCAGCAAGAGGAAGCCAGAACTTTTGAAGCAGATGTGGTAGACTGAATTTCATCCACAAATTGAAATTGAGTGTCACCCCCAAATTCTCTTAGGTGATCCAAGTTTATTTTTTTTTCTTGAATGAACTTGTCATATTCCTCCACTGATGTACCTTTTAACACCTGTATGGTTTAGTTAATGCACCCAGAAATCCATGACAGCTCCAGCATTACAGAATTGGGGCAATTCTATTTCAGAATATCTTGTTACCTTTCATGAAAAGGGTCTACTTTATTAGTTACAGCCCTTGGCAGGAACTTCTGAGGGTGCAAAGCCACAGAGTCAAGCTGAAATATCTGGCATGTTGGAAGAAAAGCAGGTCACTATTTGAACATACAGAGTATTTCTATATTACCAAAAAGAAAAGC
Source organism: Mus minutoides (assembly GCA_902729485.2). NCBI lineage: Eukaryota > Metazoa > Chordata > Mammalia > Rodentia > Muridae > Mus > Mus minutoides. Next base: position 3,190,775 of record LR755127.1, on the reverse strand, counting down.
CAGCTGGTGCAGATGTTTGTGGTTTGGCCCTACATGCACTTTTGCATGGATGCCCAGAAACAACATCTGCCCCAAAATAACATCTGCCCACATATATGAGGAAAAGAAAATAAACACTAAAATGGTTATTGGCCAACAAGTGCCAGAATGTTTTAGCTATGTGATGACTTCTACTTAGTGGAGAAAAGGAAAACCTTTGATAAGTCTAAGACTTGGCAATGAGAAATTTTATAAAAGTGCTTGGAGATAAAGGGCTCAAAGAAAATAGGTGGAATTTCCTGGATAGGAATAATCACCAGTACAAACCAATCCATAACAGCAGCCAAACTACCTTGCTAAACTGGCTGTACCTCCCCTCCCCTAAAATGACTTTTTGCTATCTCTCTACTTCATTATAAGGCTCTCTGTACATTAACATGCCCAGCTATTTATACAGTTGAACAGTTGTATCTACAAGGGCAATGATTCATCAGTCTAAACAATGACAGTTTGATCTGAAGGGGGGTTATGTATGCTGCCCTCAGACCCCTGTATTTCTTTAAATCCATAAAAATTAAGCCAAACCCTGGGTTACATTTGAGGTAAACAGCTACAGTGTCTTTCATTTTTAAAGATGTAGCTTCTTTAGTCACCTATAGTGGTAAGCATTTCCAAGAGGCATATTACCTTTTAGGACTTTAGCAGACATATTGTACTACTTCCTCATTCTCCACAATGGGTGAAACAGGCCTTGAAGAATGAAATAACTGACCCAGGTTACACTACTATAGGAGTTCCATCATTTCAACATGCTGAAGACACAGCAGGACAATTGTATATTTTCCTGTAGGTAGCTACTACCCCTTAAAATTCATACATAAGGTGGGAACATAAGGCCTCATTGGCTGTGGAACAAATGTGTCTTTAATGTCTGGAATAAAAATTCTTTGGATTAAGGTTGGCTTTTATCCTTCTAAACAGCAAAAATGCCCAAATGATTGTGACTTAATCACAGCAAGTGATAATCTGTGCTTTTGCTCTCGTGCTTTTGTCCAAAAAGTTCTAACAAATATACTACTTTCTCAGTCTCCCCTACAGACACACTAAGCAGTCATACTAATGGGTTTGTTCCCTGAACAAGAAGAGGAGGTGTTTTAAACATAAAGACAAGTATATTCTTCACAAAGTGGCAAGTTTGCATACTAGATGTTCAGTCAGTTCTCTCTCTTATGGTCCTGCAACCAGGCTATTATTTATAAAAGACAACTGAAGAAGAGATTGGTTTTATTCTTAAATTATATGCTGCTAAACTGTTTTCTGAACAGTGTGTTCTAAATCTGCCATTGATTTAGTGTCAGCCATTTGAAACATCTCAGCTTAGTGAATTCACAAAACTGATCCAACACATGTACCAATTAAATGGATTTTGTTGAGAATTTAATCATCAATTTGGTCAACCAGAATGACTTAGTGTGGAACTTTGTTTTATGAGACATAGTAGTTTTCCAACCTGATTGATTCTCTGTGTATCTTGAGATTGTATTTTTAAATGGAGGGCATTTTCAAACTTGTCACATTCTCCAAATTTGTCACCTTCTCTTTTCAGCACTTGAAATTAAGGTTTATGAAATTCTGACTGTAAAATGATTTTTTTTCTATTGGAAGACTGCATGCCAAAAGTTATTTACTGTTGAGCAATTATTATGTATTTGTTCATATTTATTATTGATTATTAACCGTGATCTGACAGCATCAGTCTAACTTCACCATGGAGATGATACTGTAGAAATAGCTCAAAAAATTTTTAAGTCTTCATAAAATTTTGCTTTTTAAATTGCTAAAAGTGAAATAATGATCTCAGCAAATTATTTTTTTCTTTTAATTAATTCCAACCAAGTCATTAATGTTAACTTTACCAAAGAAACTTATTTGGTTGGTTTTAAGTTAGTGTTTGGTGTCCATTTACCAAAGAAAATGTTCCATCATCAAAATATTTTTCCTGGTCAACTAAACTACTGTGATGTTTGGACCTTCCAAAGGAAGATAAGAACAGCCAAGGTAAGAGGAATAATATTCTCTCCTTTGGTAGAATCCAGCAGAAGATGTAAATTCACAAGGGAATTGATGTTTACAAAAAAGAAAATGATCATGGAAATTGGATGTTGTTATTCTGACATGCAGTAATGTTCCAACAAGTATCATGAGGGATACGCAGGCTAAAAGTACATTTTGTTCCAGAGAAAATGTAAAACAAACCTTCGTGAAAATCTCTGTCCATTGTTCCTGCTAATAACTCTTTGTGTGTGTGTTTGTGTGTTTGTTTTGGGCTAGATTGATTTTTGCTTGTTTGATTAATGGGCTGGCTGGGTTTAATTTTTATTGGGGAAGGGGTTGTCTTCATTTTGCTTTTATTTAGTTTGTGGGTTTTGTTCATGTGGCTTCTGCTTCTGCTCTCACTCTCACCTCTATATTTTCAGTCAGAAGTGAAATAAATAGAGGTCTCCTCCATGGCCGCTGTTATTCATGCAATCTACTGCTCTAAAAAGACCCTTGAGAAACTGATTATTTTAAATAACCACTGCCCAATTGTCTGTGGCATTCTAAGACTATGACACTACCTTCCTCCAACCCCAGCAACAGACCTTGGCTGTGTCCCTCATGAGAACAGGTCGAATGGAGAGCCGCCTTCAGGGTGTGGTATGGTATGAGGCAAAGCATCTTGAACACAAATGGTACCCTCTTCATAATGGCTTTATTCCTTTGGATCCTATTAAAGATTCCCTGCAGCTTGTACCAGTGTTTGACCTCTGTGTATCTCTGTTTCTTTATCTGTACAATGGGGATCAAAAACAGTAAATATCTTTAAATTCAGCCAATTTTGAGTACCTAATATTATCCATACATTGTTCTGAAGACTGGGAACACACATGAAAACAAATCCGAGAGAGCATGATCTTACCTTGGAAACTTAAGTTTGTGTGATGCTGTGGGTTGGCTGGGCGAATTTATATGGTATTTGGGAAAAATTTGAGCCAAGAAAAAGAGATCTTAAGACATTATTATCTTTAATTTGCCAACTTTATCCTATAGAAATAGGATGCAGGATATAAACTTAAAAAGTATATATAGTCTTTATATGAGATCTATACAAAAAGGCAATGGATTACCACAGAAGGCTGATAATTCTTGATTTTATTAGATCACATTAAAAGTAGTCTGGATTACCATGTGGTGGGACAAGTATAAAGAAGGTACAAACCTGGATGTTGGGGCTGGACTACAAACCTTAAAATGGGATATAGATATTTGGTGGGAATCTGGAGAGCATCACCCCTTCCGGTTTATTTCTGGTTTCTCTGACAACATTTGAACATTCCTTTGGGAAGATTTGCTTTTAAGACTGTGGTTAAATAAAAAGCACCGCGTTTTAGAAAATAAAGTTCCTATTCTTTTACGAGCATGTGAAATGCAAAGGAAAATATTATACTGGTACTACACTGGCCAAAAAAAATAAATAAAACAAGACAAAACAAAACAAAACAAAACAAAACAAAACAAAACAAAACAAAACAAAACAAAAACCCTGATAATTCTAGGGCCAACACATGGCACAGTCCCTCCCTGTGGAGGCTACAACTGTTGATTTCTGTTCCATGCCAGTCCAGGAGAAAACAAAGAGGGAAGCATATGAACTAGAATCACCTGAACAGGCAGCATCAATATGTTCTCTGCAGCCTGCCTCTCATGGGCTCTGTCCCTTTGCCCAGGTCATCTATTTGAAGTCCTCTTTGATATCTTGTGAATATGCCATGCAAGGAAAAGGAAATGAGATACCAGAGAGCTGTAGCCTCCACATAGAGTTTTGAGTTAGAATAAAATTAGCACCACAAGGCTTCCAAGTAGCCTGCTTGATAGAGAACAGAGGTTTCTTAAAAAACAAAAACAAAAAGAACAAAGAAAGCCTATATACATGAAAAAACTGAAACGTAGAGAATTAAGATTGTCACAGATTTGGAATAGTTGGAAGCTGATACAGGGCTATAATTGAAATATAGTGTTTAGCTTCAGTTTATTTTCCATTCTACCACTTTAATGCCAAATACCAGTTATCTAAATAATTGGTTCACAACACAGGGTCCATGAATGGGGTGGGGAAGAGAAGAACTCTTGACTTCCCTAAAATTAAATTACATGCATAAAAACGTGTATATTTAGTATGTACATTTTACTAAAGAAGGGATTCATTATTGCCATCAGACTCTAAGAGTTCTCTATGACCCACTGAACTTTCCTAAAGTGATAAAGACCTCAGTGGGAATGTGAAGCTGGTGTCCTCATTTTGGCTAATGGCCGGTCAAGAACTTCTCAATCCCTGGAACCTCTGGGGGTACTGGTTGGTTCATATTGGTGTTCCTCCTATGGGGCTACAAACCCCTTCAGCTCCTTGGGTTCTTTCTCTAGCTCCTCCATTGGGGATTCTGTGCTCAGTCCAATGGATGGCATCTACCTCTGTATTTGTCAGGCACTGGCAGAGCCTCTCAGGAGACAGCTATATCAGGCTCCTATCAGCAAGCTCTTGTTGGCATCCACAATAGTATCTGGGTTTGGTGACTGGATATGGGATCCAGCAGCATATGTGGCAGAGGATGGCCTTGTTGGACATCAATTGGAGGAGAGGCCCTTAGTCCTCTGATGGCTCGATGCCCGACTATAGGTGAATGCCAGGACAGGGAAGTGGGAGTGGGTGGGTTGGTGAGCAGGGGCAGGGGGGATGGGATAGGTGGTTTTCAGAGGAGAAACCAGAAAAGGGGATAACATTTGAAATACAAATAAAGAAAATAGCTAGTAAAAATTAATCAAAACATTAAAAAAAAGAATTTCTCAATCATCTTTTCTCTAAGGAGGTAATGATGCTTCCAAATATTGGCATATGGGATCCTTCTGTGTTTACCTAAGGTAAGGTTGAGAGAATTAGAAGTTGTCCTTCTTTGAACATAAATCACCAAAAACCCATCTCAGCCACTTACATCACCCTTTGCCAATCCATTGTAACGTAATACTTCTGAGGTGAAAGAATATTAGTCCTACTTTGTAGCATCTAAATATGAATCCCCAGGGCCATATAGTTGTTGGGATCTACAAAGTGCTTTGTCTAAGAGCCCTACTACAAACAAAAATGGCTAACAGATCATTTCCCAAGCCCATTCCAGGCTCATTCCTGAGAAAAACATAAAATTTCTTTGTCAAAACAATGTCTCTGATTTTTCTACTGAAATTTGTCTCACATTTTCAAATACTCTTTCAATTAATGAGCTTTTTAAAAATTGTTTTTGCCTGCTGTACCAAAATAATTGTCATGATGCTTCCATGATGATCCCCAAAACTATAGATGACTAGGCTAAACTGGCAATAAATCTTTGGCTCTGTTCCACATTCACACATCCAGGTATAGTACATACACATATACATATGACCATATATTACACAGAAGTCCATGTACATGTATATAACACATAAAGTATTTAAGTATACATGACTATACATATGAGTGCACATTTAATGTATGTATGTACATACATTTGCATACTACTTTTTTACAATATTTTTAGCAAATGTGAAGGTATAAAAATACCTTGGCAGGTTGCCCTTTATGTTTTATGAAGGTTGGCCAAGAGCTTCCACTGTACATTGAAAACCATACAGAACAATATTTTTACCTTCTATGTGTTCCTTATGTATTAACATATCTGAGATCAGCCAAACAATATGCTTGAAAGAGAAGAAATATGACCATGTAATTTGCAAATTGCTAATGAATAGTTCCATGGTTGAAAACTGCATTTGATGAAAAATTCCAAGTCATGAATAATAATAATAACAGAGCCACAAAATGACAGAAAATTCTCCCAAGGTATAGAATTGTGAAATTTTATCTAGAATCACTGATTCATGGTCCATAGAAATGATAAAAGGGGCAGGAAACAAAATAAGGACATAAGGCATGATCACTCCATCTTGCCAACTAATCATCTTGAAAAAGAATGAATACTTTCCATTCATCGATAACATAATCAATTTGATGGAAAAGTCAGTGACTGTCATATAACACAAGAAAAGAAGACATAATCCATAGAAACATTTTTATTTAAAATCAAAAACAACAACAAAAAAAAACAAAACAAACAAACAAAAATGCTTAGATGTCAATAACACAACTTCTATACACAAAGCTCAGGGAGCATCATAGACATTGTCAGAGCCTGGTGACCTGGAGAACTGCTGTAGGATCAAGTCTTCTGGACATGACTGGGATACTGCACACATGAACTTTCAGTATGGTTCGCTGCATAAGACTACATAATCCATACCAGCTGGCATTTCAAACATAAATGGAAGAACATTTCTAAAGGTGTTTCCCCTAGATAAAGAGTTAAAGGCAGTAAATGGCAGCAGAGGGAGGATGAACCAGTTTTGTTTTGGGTCACTCACTCCTAACTGGCAGGCCTTAAGCACACACACAAATGGGAAACAATAATTAAGCACAAAAGACTCTCTCTCTCTCTCTCTCTCTCTCACTCTGTGTGTGTGTGTGTGTGTGTGTGTGTGTGTGTGTGTGTGTGTGTGTGTGAGGGGTGGGTGGGTGTGGGTGTGGGTGTTTTAAGAAAGGACTCAAGAAGACCTAAAAGAAGTTATGATGGGGGAAAGATGAGTAGAAATCATGCAAATATAGCAAATTTATGTATAAAACTCTCAAAAATATACAAAATGGAATAAATATAGACTGAAGTTGGAAATTTTGTTTAAAAGAAACAACACACATTCAACGAAGTTATCTATGACTAGAAAATTCTAACTAGCTTACACACAGCTGGGAAAGTGGACATTAAGAGGGTCCCTGATGTAGAACCTTACTCACAAAACACGTACACAGACAACAATTTGAAATACACCTGTACTATGCAGTTTAGAATAATCCAAAACTCACAGCAATCTTCCTACTTCAGCTTCTTGAGTTATAGACTTACAATGATGGAGGGTGTGTGTGGGACTGTGATAGGCAGCCTATTTTGGTTGAATGAGGCTTGCTCCGGCAACCCAGTAGAAAACTCTACAAGGGACAGAAAAGTGAGCCACGTTCCCATAGTCAGGTGCTTGACACCAAAAAGCCACCAACTCCATGATTCTGTGACTAAACTATAGACTTTCTCTGCTCATCAAGGCCTACTGTGCTTGAACAATGGGATAGGATTTTCCTAATGAGTGTCTAACCTCTCACCAGAAGGCCTTCCTGCACTCTATCCACAGACTGGAGTTCTCACCTGTGTGAGAACCATACAGTGCCTCCCTCTCCCCCTGCTATCTCCTCCCTTGGGGTGGGGGCTGACCTAGCCGCCCCAGAGCCACCCCTATTCTGTTCTCAGCTCTTCTGCGGTGTCCAGCAGTGTCTGGGATGCCAGAGTCTGAGAACCTGCTACCTAGGACTGCACCTTGTCCACACCTACTAAGCTGGGGTCCATGGCTTCACACAGCCAGACACCCACCCTAGACTTCATGGAAAGCATGTGGCATTCCTTCTGAGTCCACCCACCCAGAGCACCTGAACTCTAGTAGGACATGGGTTTTCTCCCATTCCCCTTTCCCCCACACCCACTGCCCCGTAGGTGTGTCTCAGCATTTTTATTTCCTTAATTGTGGAATGGGGGTAGGAGTTTGGGTCAGGGTTCTTTGTGTAGCCATAGCTGTCCTGAAACTAGCTCTGAAGACCAGGCTGGCCTCGAGCTCACAGAGAACCTCCTGTCTCTACTAAAATTTTACATGTTGTCGGGAAAAAAAGCAAGGACTGGGAAGCTGAAGTCAACTAGATCTGTAGAAAATGACAGATTATGGGAGTTAAAATAAGTGAAAATTTTAGGATTCCCTACAGGATAGATAGAAGGGTCAGACAGGCAAGACAGCTCAATGGATGAAGGTATTGGCCACAAGACTGAAGAACTAAATCTGATACTCAGAACATACAGAGTCTAAGGAGATGACCAACTCCATAAAGTTGCCCTCTGACCTTCATATATATATATATCACGGTATGTGTGCTCCTTCAACACAAAATAAATAAATGAGCAACAAAACTTAAATTGAAAATTATAAAGACATTAAAGCCTCAATCTATAGTTTTACATTTTGTGGGTTTTTTGAAAATAGTTTTTTTCATAAATCATATTCTAATTATTGTTTCCACTCTCTTTTATCCTGCACCTTCCCACTTTCTCTTCTATCCAAATTCACACCTGTTAGTTTCTCCTTAGAAAATAGACAGGTACCTAAAGAATCAACATAAAATGGAATACAATAGAATAAAACAAAATAAATTATTTAGAGTTAAAGAGAGCATGTGTGAAACTGAATCCAAAGGATGGACCCAACGACTGCGGCTGCCAGGGATCCATCCCACAATCAGTCACCAAACATAGACACTATAGCATATGCCAGCAAGATGGTGCTGAAAGGGCCCGGATATAGCTGTCTCGGGGGAAAATATACCAATGCCTGGCAATCATGGAGGTGGAAGCTCACGGTCAGCTATTAGATGGAACACAGGGTTCCCAAGGAAGGAGCTAGAGAAAGTACCCAAGGAGCTGAAGGGGTCTTCAACCCTCTAGGTGGAAGAATAACATGAACTAACTAGTACCCCCTGGGCTCGTGTCTCTAGGTGCATATATAGAAGAGGATGGCCTAGTTGGCCATCAGTGGGAAGAGAGGCCCCTTGGTTATGCAGACTTTATATGCCCCAATACAGGGGAACGCTGGGGCCAGTGGGTGTGAGCGGATGGGTGGGGGAGCAGGGCTGGGAGGGGGGAGGGTATAGGGAACTTTCTGGATAACACTTGAAATGTAAATGAAGAAAATATCTAATAAAAGTTGAAAAAAAATAAAATGTCAAACATTGAAAAAAAAAACAAAAACAAAATAAATTAACCTGTACCTTTTTAATGAACTAAAAGGACACTGCATTTTCTTTATTATTTAGTAACCCATAATTCCTCTTCGACAACTTACTCAGAATACAGGATGTTTCTTATCTTATAGTTTCTGATAGTAAAATTTACCCACTCTTCTGGATCCATCCCCCAATTTAAAATATATAAGTTGAATCACTTAATGATTGGTCAAACAAAAAACATGTCAGCTCATTTTTAGTCCATATTTCACCAAATTCATTTAAATGTGCTAGTGCTTCTAAGCTGTAGAAAAATATTTCTACACAGTGCATTTATTTTTTTTTACCATTGAAAGAATCATCTGTCAGTAAATATTAACAACAACATAGCCACAAAACTGAAATGTTTCTTGATCTGTATTATGTAATTAATTTTTGTCTAACAAAACATTTTTATCATATTTTTATCATTTAAAACAAAGTTTAAATTGTCATATATTTTCATTATATTCTTCTGTCTTCCAAGTTCTTCCAGTTCCTCTCCCCTTCCCTATCATCCCAACTTTAATTTTACTCTCAAAAAACAAGTAAATACTGAATACAATTTTAACAGATTAATAACAAATATAGAAAAATCCATATCAAATATTTTATTATGTTTAAAAAGATCTCCACCACAGACTTAAAATTATTTAAATATAAAAACTTATTTCTTCTCTTACTGCTCCTGACATTGCATATTATTTTATAATTTTTGGGACTAGATCATACTTTTTAACTTGTATCTAAGTAAGATCATATTTCTCACAGTAACAATTTACACATTTCAGAAATCTTATCTATTTTTTTTTTCTGGAAACACCAGTTAAGCTTAATTTCCAGTTGGTTTTCTTTACACTAGGCAAATAAATGATTCTGCTAGCAATAAATTATTCTTTAACTAGGAATATATTGAAACACTAGAAAATATAATTAGTTAAGCTTGATCAGTTCTGAGAAAGATAAGTGCACTTGCCCATCCAACTTGACAAAGTATGAGTCACATCACTTTTATCTATGGCAGGCAACACTTGCTTAGATGAGATTTAATGGAAAACTTTACCAGAAGAATTTCTCAAAAGTAATGGAAAAATTTTCTAGATAGGAGCATTAATAAACTCCTTACTAAAGAACTAGTTGTTGGCAGTTGATAGCTACTGGGGAGAAGAGTGGTTCTTTGTTGAGGGTGTGATCACTGACAAGATTAAAAGTGTTCCAGTGGATGCCTGAAGCCCATGCATATATGGGTAGCACTAATTTAACTTAGTGACTTAAGAAAAGAAATTACAAGATGTTGGGGGATAGGTATTTGAGCAATAGGGAGGAGCTGGGGGGAAAGTAGGGATACATATGATTGTATTCTGTATGCACTAAATTCTCAAGAACAAGAAAAATTCAAGATAGATAGATAGATAGATAGATAGATAGATAGATAGATAGATAGATAGATAGATAACAAATGAAAAATCCTATCATTTTACCTAGGTATAGTGTCACATACCTATAATTTCAGCACTAGGTAGGCTGAAGATCCCTGTGAGTTCAAGGGCAGCCTGAGTTATGTAGATAGAGTCTATCTTAAAAAAAAAAAAAAAAAAAAAAACAGAAAAAAATGAAATAAATTCTCATTTTGGTAGGAGGGGTGTGTGTGTGTGTGTGTGTGTGTGTGTGTGTGTGTGTTTCCTACTTCATGATGGTTAATGTCTCCTGTACACCAACAAGCCTAAATATTTCTGCTGTTAATACAGGTCAACAACTCCTAGACTGAAAAAACTATGCACCTATACTGGTGAGACTAAATCAAGAAAGGGCAACTTGTACAGTATTTTTCTTTTTTAAAGTAGTTTTTAAAAAAATCAGTGGACACAAGCTGGTTGGTCTGAGGCCCATGACACATATATATATATATATATATATATATATATATATATATATATATATATATATATATCAGAGGACTGCCTGGTCTGCCTTCAGTGGGAGAAGAGGTGCCTAAGAGACTTGATGCTTCAGGGAGTGGGGAGGTTTGCAGAAGTTTTGCTGGGTGGGGGACATCCTTTGGGGGACAGGAGAGAGGAAAAATAGCATCAGAAACTGTGGGAGGGCAAACTAGAAGGAGGGCAATGACTGGACTGGAGGTTCCTCAGAAAATTAGAAATAGATCTACCTGAAGACCCTGCAATACCTCCCTTGGGAATATACACAAAAGATGCCCCATCATGCCACAGAGACACATATTCCAGTATGTTTATAGCAGCCTTGTTTGTGATAGCCAGAAGCTGGAAACAACCTAGATGTCCCACAACAGAAGAATGGATACAGAAAATATGGTTCATTTACACAATGGAATACTACTCAGCTATTAAGAATGAGGATATCCGGCCAGGCGTGGTGGTGCACGCCTTTAATCCCAGCACTTGGGTGGCAGAGGCAGGCAGATTTCTGAGTTTGAGGCTGGCCTGGTCTACAGAGTGAGTTCCAGCATAGCCAGGGCTATATGGAGAAACCCTCTCTTGAAAAACCAAAACAAAACAAAACAAATCAAAACAAACAAACAAAAACAAGAATGAGGACATCCTGAGATTTGCAGGCAAATAGATGGAACTATAAAATGTCATCCTGAGTGAGTTAACTAAGACCCAAAAGGACATGCTTGGTATGTACTCACTAATAAGTAGATATTAAAAAAAACAACAACAAACCTAGAATGCCCAAGATACAGTCCACAGAACTCAAAAAGCTGAAGGGCCCAAATGAGGATGCCTCAGTCCCACTTGTGAGGGAGAAGAAAGCAATCACAAGTGGGGAGGGAGGGAGGAACCTGGGTGGGGGAGTGGACAGACGTGGGGGGTGGGAAGAAGGGAACCTGATCTGCTATTTGGTGAGAGAAGAGAACTGAAGCCCTGAGAGCCAGCAGAAAGAATGGAAACAGGCAACCTCAGGAGGGAGGAGGTTTGGGGGACCCTCCAGAATGCACCAGAGGCCTGGGAGGTGAGAGACTCTCAGGACTCAAAGGGAGGGACCTTAGATGAAATGCCTGACCATAGGGAGAGGGAACTTATAGAGCCCACCTCCAGCATCAAGTGAGGGAAGGAGTTGCCATTCCACAGTCAAAACTCTGACCCTTAATTGTTCCTGTCTGAAAGAACTACAGGGATGGAAATGGAGAAAAGTCTGAGGAAAAGAAAGTCCAGCAAAGGTCCAAAGTGGGATACAGCTCAAGGGGAGGTCCCAAGGCCTGACACTATTACTGAGGCTATGGAGTGCTCACACAAAGGGACTTATCATGACTGCCCTCTGAAAGACCCAACAAGCAGCTGAAAGTGTCAGATGCAGATATTTGCACCCAACTAATGGACAGAAGCAGCTGACTCCTGTTGTTGAATTAGGGGAAGGCTGGAAGAAGCTGAGGAGGAGGGCTATCCTGTGGGAGGACCAGCAGTCTCAATTAACCTGGACCCCCGAGATCTTTCAAACACTGGACCACCAACCAGACCACATATAGCAGCTGATATGAGGCCCCCAACAGATAAACAGCAGAGGACTGCTGTGTCTGGGTACAGTCAGAGAAGATGCACCTAACCCTCAAGAGAACGGAGGCCCCAGGAAGTTTAAAGGTCTGGTGGGGGGAGGGACATCCTCATGGAGATGGGGATGAGGAGGTGATATGGGATGTGGAACAGTTGGAGGGTGGACTGCAGGGGGTCGTGAATAATATGTGGAGTGTAAATAAATAAATAAAAGATTAAATTAATAAAAGTAAAAAATAAAAATCAGTGTAATAAAAAGGGCCCATTTTTCAGAAAAAAAATCGCCCCATATTTTATGCTTCTTGAATTTTCTTGATGCCCAAATATATATATATATATATACATCATTCCATACCTATACACACAAACAAAATCAACATGGAAAACCATCCCACTGATGACTAGCAATTTTACAGTTCCTTTCCACCTGACTAGATTTCAGCAAAGAGTGATATTTTATGCTTGCATATAGCATTTATAGACTGTAGAAACCTTCAAGTCGTTTAGTACACAAACCCCAGGAAATGACTCATGCATACCACAGTGAGTCCTTCACATATTTTCAGAATAAAATTCTATCTCCCAATGAACCTTTACAATCTAGGTATCAAATCCCAAGTGTAGGGGCTATGGAGATGGTTCAGTGGATAAAGCATTCATTACTATAAAAGGATATGGCTGTTACCTTGGTGTTATTGTGGGACTCATAACTATGGAAGTGGGTGGATCTCCGACTATTGCCTGATCTTGGGACTCTTTTCTTTTATTGTGTTGCCTTGCCCAGCTTCAACATGAGGGCCTTTGCCTTATCTTATCATATCATATCCTGTTTTACCCTGTTTGGCTGTTGTCTCGGAAACCTGCTTTCTTCTGAAGAGGAAACAAATGGAAAGTGGATCTGAGGGAGAGAGGAAGTGGTGGAGAGTTGGATTGGAGGTAGGGGGAACTGTGGTCAGGATATATTGCATGAGAGAATCAATTTTCAATTCAAATTAAATTAAAAACAAAAACAAAAGGCTAAGTTCGGATCACCAGAACCCAGGCAACACTGTATGAAGTACCATGCATTTCAACTGCCATAGCAAGATGGAAGGCAGAAACAAAGAAAATCCCCAGAGGCTCACTGGTCACCTGTCTGGTATATCTGGTAGGAAATAACAAGAAACTGTCTCAAACAAGGCAGAAGAAATGGAAGGTGAAAACCAACACCTTGGATGTCTTCTAGCCTCCACATGCATACACATCAAATACACACCATCTCTGTCTCCTGCAAACACCAGTGAGCATGTGCCTTCAAACACAGACACAGACACACACAGACAGACAGACAAACAGACAGACAGACAGACAGACAGACAGACACACACACACACACACACACACACACACACACACACACACAGGAGAGAGAGAGAGAGAGAGAGGGGGGGGATTTTTGAATTCCAATTATAAAGATTTTAAACTTTCTGCTTTTATCTTTCTTTCTATTTATTTTATTGACATAGCAAAATCATATATGCTTGTGAGATGCAATGTGATGCTTCAATATCTATATTCATTGTGGAATGATGAAATCAAACAAAATTGTCTATCCAAAACCTCACAGACTTATCCTTTTTTTTATTACTTCTGCTTTCACATTTTTATGCACGCATCAAATCTTATAGATTCACACCAAAGACTGAAATGGCAGCAAGCCAGGAAAATGAGTTGGAATCTTTAGTTTTCTTTCTTCATGTCTGGATATTTAAATATTCTTTAAGAGATATTGGTATGCATTTTTGCTGTTTTTGTTGTTGTGGTGGTGGTGGTTGTTTGAGGTGGTGGTGGTGATGGTGGTGGTGGTGGTGGTTGTAGGGTGTGTGTGTGTGTGTGTGTGTGTGTGTGTGTGTGTTTTACAGATGAGCCACCAAAATTGTATATGACTCTATACCATACATATTGCAGTTTCGGGGTTTTGTTTGTTTAATAGCCAATAAATTTTTGTAAAAATAAATTTGGCATATGGTACCTTCTTTAACTTAATGGTTATAATATTATACCACTATCTCTATAGGAGGAAAACTAGTTCTCAACTTTATTTTAATGCCCAACAGCAAATTTGCCAATAAAATTAGAGCAGCAAACATCTAAAAACACACACTTTATACAGTCAACAGAATCTTAAGAAAAAGTTTCACTTCTCTTTTCTATAGACTTTTCCATTGACATTTAAATGTGGGGGGGGGCATTGTGAGTGTATTTCTTCATAGCTAAAAATCTATATAAATTGGGAGCAAAAAAATACCCTACAAAAGTAGTAACAGAGCAATGTATGCACGGGGTAATGAAGTAATTTTGTTGGGTGAGTTTTCTGTTTGAGTTCTTTTCACAGGGCTACCTGAATGGGTGAGTGATTATCGCTGTCACAAAGAAAGTTTGTATCAGATATCAATGTTAAAGGTACCAAATTATAATGTTGATCTTGTAATATAAAGGATTGGGATGCATTCAGATTTTGTCCCAATAGTACTGTGCTAAAACTTAGCAGCTGGGAACTGCCATACTCCTGTCTGTTAAAGTCCTTATTTAGCCTATTTCCATGGAAACTGAAATCATATTTCCCTCTCTCTCCCTTTTCTTTCCTCCCTCTTCTTTCTCCCCCTCCCTTTTTTTCTCTCTCTCCCTCCTGCCCTCCCCCCGACCCCCTGAGGAAAGCTGCCTAGAGCCTGAGGTTGAACTTACATGTGTAAATGTCCACAAGATAATTTATGCATGGACATTCACTTAGCAGTAATAACACTCCAGCAAACAGATCTTTTTAATGAAGCCAAACTTGAAGTACAATTTTTTAAAACTCCAAGTTTGAAAGCTATAGCACACTAGGCCTCTACTATCAATTCCTTTGGGGCATTTCATAGTAGCATACTCAACTAACTGAGCTAACATGGAACTAAACTTCACAAAAACTAAATTTAACTTCTTGGATTTTTTTTTTTTTGCCCATTTTGTTTTTACTCTGAAGAATTGACATTTCCCTAAATAGTCTGGGAAATAATTAAGGGAAAAGAGAAAGTGAATGAATTCTCTTTAAACTTTCAACATATTCTTGGTTAGATTTCCTTCCTAAATTGCAAAATACTGCACATGTTCCAGATTTATGGTGGGGGAATGTGATAGTTAGGTTACTACCTTAAAAGATTACACATTAAAAACATAATAATGGCAGAATAGGAATAAATACCAGCCCTTGGCATGTATCTACAACGAGGTCATCCTGAAAACTGGATGCCTTCTGCATATGGAAAATTCTCATTTCTCATTTCTGCCCCCCCTTTTCCATGAGTAACGATGAAAAGCAAAATATCTTTAAAAAGAATCTTCAGCCTTAGAATGACGAGTAGATGATTTGAGTGTTGAATGAGGTTCTTTTAAATCACATCTCTTTATACAATTGTACATGTTACAACTCATGAAATATTTTTCTCTGGCTGGAATTCATAACAGAATGAAGGGCTGAAAAGAGTGGGCATTGATCAACAGGACAATAGGGCTAGATCTTAAGCATAAAACAGTTTTTAAAACTCATTGTAGGTATTTTTGTTTGGCTTTCACACATAAATGGATAGTCTTATAAGGGAATAACAATGCTAATAATACATATTCAATAAGAAAATTGAGGAAGGATACAACCAGGAGTCAGTAAATTTTTACTTGGTAAAATTAAAAAGGCACTTCTTAGGATTAAAATAATAATAATATCAATTTGTGAAAGGTAAGAAAACTAAAATTTCTCAAATTAATGCTTGAGCTAAGATACCAAATGCACACATTTGGAAGCAAGTTGGTTGTTGTTGTTGTTGTTGTTGTTGTTGTTGTTTTGTTTTGTTTTGTTTTGTTTTGTTTTTTTATCTCCCCTCAGGAGTGAGCTTAGGGTTTCATTCAGTAGTCTACAAGAGAATTCTCATTTTTGTAGCAAGATTCACAGAACCACAAATTATAAATTAAAAACAAAAAACAAAAAATCTTTGAATCACAACATTCAGATAACCTAGTTCAAAAGAACTACAAAATAGTTCTTTCTAAAGGAGAAACAGGAATACAGATGTTGAATTTATAAAAAAGACTAGGAATTTCATATATTTATTGTTTTTAATAGCTGAGTAGTACTCCATTGTGTAAATATACCAAATTTTTTGTATCCATTCCTCTGTTGAGGGACATCTGGGTTCTTTCCAGTTTCTGGCTATTATGAATAAGGCTGCTATGAACATGGTGGAGCATGTGTCCTTGTTACCAGATGGAATATCTTCTGGATATATGCCNCCTAGTTGGCCATCAGGGGGAAGAGAGGCCCCTTGGTTATGCAGACTTTTTATGCCCCAATACAGGGGAACGCCGGGGCCAGGGGGTGGGAGCGGGTGGGTAGGGTAGCAGGGCCGGGAGGGGGGAGGATATAGGGAACTTTCTGGATAACACTTGAAATGTAAATGAAGAAAATATCTAATAAAAGTTGGAAAAAAAAATAAAAAAAATAAAAAAGACTGATTCTCATGAACTATGTATCATCAAATAAAAAAATACCAAGTGGTCGTATTTGTTTGTATTCATATGAAGTAATAAATACAAGGTTGTTAGCAAAGATGTCCACTTAATTTTTCACTCTATCTTATGTCATGATCAAATTATAGAAAACGTCAAGACCTCTCAAAATATGGAATAGCACTAAGTGTGATTAATAAATATTCACAACTAATGTTCTATGATTTAAATACTAAAACTTACAAAGATCTGGCAGCACTAATTGACTCCTTTCCATTTATACACAGTCTAATGATTGAAAAACTGTAGATGTAATTCTGTGAGGTCTGTACTCCAGTACCGTTATTATCTGGAAAATCACCAACATTATAAAATAGAAATTCATAAGTTTATTTTCAATCATTTTATGACATTATCAAAGGGAATATAAAACAAACTATAAGTGAAAATATTTAGAACATATTATATTGTTGTTGTTTTTTTCTAGTCTCTGGAAATTCCCATACTAATTCTGTATTTTTCACTATTTCCAAGAGCAAGTATGTCCACAGACTGCAGTAAATAGGGCTCATATGATATTGATTTTAAAATGTTTGCATATGGAAACATTCTGGGATCATACCAACAAGTGGTTGATGTAACTTCCAGGTGAATTCTATCTCCCCCAAAATTATAGAAGTATGTGTTTACAACTACAGGCTGAAATATTGTGATACATTATACAAGTCACATAATCAAATATAATGTTATTTTGTATTTATTGAGAGACTTAAATATAAAGAATTCATCATAAATCAAGGATATATATTCCACTTACGCCTTACAGTGACATGATAAAGAAAAAAAATTACAAGAAGAACCACTGCAAAATGTTTGGCCACCATACAGCATTAAAAATAAAGCAGACACCAAGTTGAACACTGAGTTGATCACATGTGTGATCTTCTAGACAAGAATCTTCTTCCTTGGGTATGACAACTCAAGTGCTTTATAAAATTTAGTTTATAAACACTTTCCAATATGTTATTGACATATGAGAAAAGGAATGTCTCAGGATGAGCCCAAGAATCAGAATCATAGGCAAAATATAAATGCCAGGTGTTTATTTAGTGCTCCTCTCTCTTTTCCTCTCTTCTCCTCTCTCCCTCTTACTCTCTCTCTCTCTCTCTCTCTCTCTCTCTCTCTCTCTCTCTCTCTCTTCTCTCTTTCTCTCTGCCTTTCTACAATAAAGCTCTAAAACCATAGACAGTCTCTCCTCATCAAGGCCCATTGCACTTGGAGGATGGAATAGGCTTTCTCCTAATGAGCCGTTTCTAATCTCCCGATGGAAGGCCTTCCTGTGCTCCAGCCAAGGCCCGCTGTGCTCACTCTCGCTGGTGTGGGAACCTCTCTTCCCTCTTCCCTCTCTCCCAGAAACCCTGGGGATACAAGGTGTGGCCCCCGGGGACCCCCAGGTTGGGCTGCCCCTTGTCTACCCCCACCCCCTGTCGAGTGGGTCAGAAGCTTGAATGCCTACCCGGGGCTGACTGGAAAGTGTCTGGCAGCCCTTCCATGTCTGCCTGTCCAGAGCATAGGTGGAACTCTGGCAGGATGCGCTCCTTCCTCCCCTTTCTTCCCCTAGGCCCTTTTTTAGTTCCCACATTTTTGTAAATAGTTGTGGAACATCCATCAGAATTGTTACACCTGAGAACAAAACAAGGTGAAGGTATTTAACTTCAGCTGCTATCATACAGTATTTGAAAACACTCCTTATTACCTCATATTATTCAAGCATTAAGTCACCTACACCTTCAGCTTGCTCCACCTGGAGAAAAACTGTCAGGAAAATGCAGGTGATGACACCGGAGTCATACTAAAATGAAACATGCTGAAGGGCACATCAAGCATCAATGGTGTCAGTAAGAATTAAAAATATTCTTGGAAAACCATGCAGATTGTAAATAAATTCTTGATTATCTCTCTGGATGCAAGAGTATGGATGTTAGACCCAGCAAAGGCATAGGTCAGTAATAAGAACAGGTAAATTCAAACTAGTTAAGGTCTCCATCAGAATAAGACACACCAAAAGAAAAAGAAATCATCAAAGATGCCAAATAGCTAAGGCTATATGCATGATCAACACAGTGAAAGATTTTGGTCCATACTGGCACTGAGTAATGTACATAATTTTTAGATAATAACAAGACTAAGAACCCAGATGACTGAAGAAAAATGAGAATCATGTGTCAGGATCAAGAACTCTAATTGCAAGTTTATCTTTGCATGTACAAGAAGTTTCATGCCAAGTGGTATGGTGATAAATTGTATCAAGTTGCTCTCTTGGAAGTGGGGTGGGGTGGGAGGTGAGACAGATTGTTCCATGTTACTCAGACTTCAATGACTGCTTTTGAAATTCCTAAAAGTTGAACAATTAGCTTTCACAAATGTGAGTTGGCCATCTGTCCACTCAACGTCTAGCCACTGTTTTAAGTTTAAAGACCTAATGACAAACCATAAAATATATTTAATCCCTGAGTTTTTAGGTTATGCCTATAAATAACTCACATTATGGATGGATGGGAGAAGTGCTTATGTGGATCTCAAGATACAATTCAGTAAAGACTGGTCTCTTTATAGACTCTGATATCACCTCGGTCCTCACAGCCATTCATGTGCCTTGAATATAGAGTTATAGTTCTAAGAGAAGTTCCTCTGGGTAAGATTTTAGCAGTTACTACCCTTAGTTCCATGCTGGCATTTATAATGTGTGTATTCCAATATTTGTTCAAGGTGTTTATGGGGAAAAACAAACTATATTCAAATCCTAAATCAAAAAAGCCAATAGCTCACAAAACACAGAGGAAGCACCTCTCTGAGGCACTCTAACACTCCCAAGATCATAGGATCAGAGGTTATGATGACACATTTGTCCCAACACCAGGAGTAACTGGGACCAGCGGGACTCATGCATGCAGGAACTCTACCAGACCAGTGGCACAGGTTCTTTCTGGTCTGTCTGGGCCAGTGCCCTGAGAAAACCTTGGGCACAAACTCTGCAGCCAGTCCCACAACATCCATAGGAAGATACACTCTCAGATGCTCTAACACACCCAAGATCATAGGATCCCAGGATCCCAGGACCTTGGTCACACCAGGATCTCAGGGTCCCAGAGACAGTTTGACTTGCAGGAGCTCAGAAACACCCAGGACCTCAGGATCACAGGATCACAGAATCAAAGAATCACAGAGACAGCTTGACTCTGAAAAGTTCTGACATAACCAGGATCACAGGTAGGTCATGCTCCAGTCAGATATAGCACTAATGATAACCCGATGACAGGAGGCAAGCATAAGAACATAAGCATCAGAAAACTAAGGTTACTTGGCATTATCAGAACCCAATTCTCCCACTAGAGCAAGTTCAGGATACATCATCACACTGGAAAAACAAGTTTCAGATCTAAAGTCACTTCTCATGATGATGATAGAAGACTTTAAGAAGGACATAAATAACTCCCTTAAAGAAATACAGGAGGACACAAGAAAACAGCTAGAAGGCCTTAACAAGGAAACAAAATAATCCCTTAAAGAATTACAAGGAAAAAACAATCAAACAGGCAAAGTAAATGAAATGAACAAAACCATCCAGGATCTAAAAATGAAACTACAAACAATAAAGAAATCACAAAAGGAGACAACCCTGGAGTTAGAAAACCTAGGAAAGAGATCAGGAGTCATAGATGCAAGCATCACCAATAGAATACAAGAGATAAAAGAGAGAATCTCAGGTGCAGAAGATATCATAGAAAACACAACAGTCAAAGAAAATGTAAAAAGCAAAAATGCTCCTAACCCAAAACATCCAGGAAATCCAGGACACAATGAGAAAACAAAACCTAAGGATAATAGGTGTATATAAAAGAATGAAGATTTCAACTTAAAGGGCCAGTAAATATGTTCAACAAAATTATAGAGGAAAACTTCCCTAACATGAAGAAAGAGATGCCCAGGAACATAGAAGAAGCCTACAGAACTCCAAATAGACTGGACCAATAAAGAAATTCCTCCTGTCACATAATAATCAAAACACCAAATGTACTAAACAAAGAAAGAATTTTAAAAGCAGTAAGGGAAAATGGTCAAGTAACATATAAAGGCAGGCCTATCAGTATCACACCAGACTTCTCACCAGAGATTATGAAAGCTAGAAGATTCTAGGCAGATGTCATACAGACCCTAAGAGAACACAAATGCCAGCCCAAACTACTATACCCAGCAAAACTCTCAATTACCATAGACAGAGAAACCAAAGTATTCCATGACAAAACCAAATTTATGTAATATCTCTCCACAAATTTAGCCCTACAAAGGATAATAGATAAAAAACACTAACACAATGAGTGAAACTACACCCTAGGAAAAGCAAGAAAGCAATCTTTCAACAAACCCACACAAGCATAAGTCTACTTCTAACTAGAAATTAACAGGAAGTAACAATCACTTTTCCTTAATATCTCTAAATATGAAAATTAATATTACCAACATATCCTAATTGAGTGAAATTCAAAAATATGAGGAATTCAAAATTTGTCGGCTGTCATCCCGTGGTCTCTCTAATTTGTTAATGGGAGAAGTAGGTCCAATATTGTACAATCCATATACACTTTCTGCTTGTTTGTACATGACACGGTCTTGCTGTGTGCCACATCAGGGTCTTGAATTCATTCTTCTCCTATCTCATCCTCTCTATTAGTAGGATTGTTTGTTTGATGTTTTTATACTATACTGTGTTTTCCGAACACCTTACATATTTCAAAAAATTTTTATGCAGCCAAAAGAAATGAAGACAATTAATTTCGGGGGTGGCTTGAAAGAGAACAGCAAAGAGTGAGACTGAAGGCTTTACTTGATAATATTACTTATTATATCAATTTTGAAGAAGAGGCCTTTATAAGTTACTCTTATTCTGAGATGAATGCTTTTCAAAATTATCACAGCCAATGAAACAGAATCTTACCCTCACCTAATGTCTGTGCCACTCTCCAAGTAGAACAATTGTTCATTGAAACAGTTGACAAATGACTTCATGAATAGACCATATTAATACACACACCATTTCTTAAATGAATGTAACCAGTTCCCTATGGAATGAGAATGAAGACAAGCACTCAAGTTAAATAGTTTTGACTATAGTAAGAAATCTGTATCCAAATAATCGTGCCTACAATTCATTCCTTGGGTGCAGCAGAACTGTCAACTCTTAGCTTAGCTACTATGGAGGTAAAATCCTCTGGTGATGTGAAGGACATTGAAGTACAGCCTTATTACAATGAACTCCAGTGTCTAAAACTTGTTATTATTTTGGGTTTATACCACAGTAGAGCCAAGATTTTAAGCTCTACTAAAAACAAAACAAACAATCGAACAAGCAAAAAGACTTTATCTATTCATGTTCATTTACTACCATGTCCATCACTTTTATAATTGCGTATAAAAATATATATTGTGCTGAATATAATAAAAAAGCCAATAGCTGTCATTAATATATCAGCTAACATATTCTTTGTAATTCAGCCTCACCCACACTAAAACTTCAAATATTATACTTAATGCAGATTATGTCTGTCCTGAACCATGAATAAAATGCAGATGCAGTTAAGCCAACAGTTATGTTCAACTTACACATCTGCATTTCTCCTAATCCAAAGTTCATAAGGGCCTGTATTTATCCTATCAAATCATAAGAGGGGTCCCTGTTGAACAAAAGTACAAAAAGCCAATCCATGACACCAACAAGCATGCCAAAATGGATAGAGAACAGCCCATGAGGCCTCAAAAAACTATAGGACACTAAGAAAAACGATAACAGGAGAGATAGCCTTCACCATGAAGGACTACACCAACTGGTTGTCAAGTGCCAATCAACCTTCAAAACATAGCAAATGTGAGTAGATATAGATATAGATATAGATATAGATATAGATATAGATATAGATATAGACATAGACATAGACATAGACATAGACATAGACATAGACATAGACATAGACA
>LR755127.1:3109417-3167641 GCA_902729485.2 Mus minutoides | reverse complement strand
CCATGAATTTAGAGGAGAATGGGGAGGGTTTGGAAGGAAGAAAGGGGTGGGGGAGAAATGATGAAATCAAATTATAGTCTCAAAAAGAAACCCTTAGAGACAAAAAAGAAGCCATGCTGTTTCCATAAACATGAGCTCACACCATGAGTTGACATTTGCTATGACCTTCACATTTTAAAATTATTATTGCTTCCTAGTAAGAGGGATTTAAATCACCTAAAACTTGTGCTGCTTTAATCATTGAGTGTCACATTTGTATAACCTGCCTGATAGCCACACACAAGTCCTATTCTGAATTCACGGCAATGAATTATGTGCTGAACTTTTGGGACTTTCTTCTGCACTCAAAAAGAAAGACCCATGTTCAAAGTAAACATTCCATTTACCCCCATCCTTCTTTAGTCTTGCATAAATTTAAAGATATCTCTGTATTGGGACAGTTAGATGGCTCAGGGTGTTAACAGGTTTGCTGCCCAGTCTGGCAACTTGAGCTCCTTTTCAGGGATGTACACAGTGAAACGAGAGAACCACGTCCTGCAAGTCGTAGTCTGCTCTCCACTTGTGTGTTGTAGTGTGTGTGTGTCTCTCTCTGTGTGTCTAAGTGTCTGTGTACAGACAATGAATATAATAAATATCATAATGTTAAAGTTAATAAGGCAAATTTCATGTACTCATTAGATTTCATTTTACACCTGCTCTGCTGCCCTCTTTTCTACTAAGGTGAAAATTTTTAATTTAGCTTTTCTGTACCCATATTTTATAACAAAATTTTTCTTAAGTATTGCTGACTCAAGAACTCAAGTAAAAAATATATATAAAGTTCTAATTAGTTGTTCATGTACAAAATATCTAGTATTCAGAAAACATTTTAAGAAAGGCTTTACAATAGAACCTGTCTAGTGGTTTGCCATCCACTCTCCTAGGGCTTCTTTTCACAACAACCATCATTGTCTCTGATAAATCATATGGCTTCAAACCCTTTGTCAGCTTCAAACTCTCATCTGAAGACTAGTAGCAGAACATAACAGCATGGCTAACAAGAACTTTTCAATTCGAATCCAAGGTTTTTTCAAGAGCTATTCAAATAGAAGCATTTCTTTGCCATTTCCTATATTTTCTATGGAGAAAAGTGTAATCTATGCAGTATTTGGATTTATACTATGGCCCACCTTTCTTTTTTTTTCAATATTTTATTAGATACTTTCTTAATTTACATTTCAATTGCTATCCTGAAAGTTCCCTCCCCCTTCCCCCCCTGCCCTGCTCCCCTGCCCACCCACTCCCATTTCTTGGCCCTGGCGTTCCCCTGTATTGGGGCATATAAAGATTTTAATACCAAGGGGCCTCTCCTCCCAATGATGGCCGACTAGGCCATCTTCTGCTCCATATGGAGCTAGAGACACATTTCTATCCACAGTAGCCAAACAGTATTTTACTAACTGAAAAAAAAAAATCAGCCAGGTAAAACTAACCAGTCGTAGTACAATCTAGAATTACTACCTGATATATGTTTCCAGATATGTACTGTTTCCAAGTAGCAAGAATGTGTCACCTTGAACTTAGACCAGAATATTAAGCCCTAAACACATCTTTTGTTAAATTTATGTATTTATTTATTTATTTCTCTATCATCCTGACTGACATTTTTCTCCCTCTTTTCACAATATCCTCCATCTACCGCCCCCCCACACACACACCCTGTCCACTCCACTCCTCCAGTTCTCTACAGAAAAGTGGAGGCCTCATAGGGATATCAACCAGCCCTGGAAAATCAAGTTGCGGTAAAACTAGGTGCATTCTCTGCTACTAAAGGCCAGAGGATGCTGCCCAGTAGGTGGAAAGGGTCCAAAAGGCAGGCAACAGAGTCACTGCCCCTGCTGTTAGAGATCCCACATGTAGACTGAGATACAAAATGTTAATGTATGTGCAGAGGGCCTGTCAGTTCCATGCAGGCTCCCTGGTTGGCAGTTCAGTCTCTGTGTGCTCCTATGGCCCCAGGTTTGCTGATTCTTTAGATTTTCTTGTTGTGTTGACCTCTCTGGCTTCTACAATCTTTCCTTCCCCTCTTCTGTATGATTCCCCTAGTATTGCCTAGTGTTTGTCTGTGAGTCTCTGCATCTGTTTCCAATAGTTGCTGGGTGAAGCCTCTTTGATAACAGTTATGGTAGGTTCCTGTCTGCAAGTATAGTAGAATATTATTAGTAATGTCACGACTGGGTTCCTTCTCATAGCATGGGCCTCAAGCTGGACCAGTCATTAGTGGGCCACTCCCTCAATTTCTGCTCATCCTTTACCCCTGCATATCTTGTAGGAAGTACAATTTATAGGTCAAAAGTTTTGTGGCTGAGTTAGTTTCTCAATCCCTCCATTGTAAATCATGCCTGGTTACTGGAGATGGCCTGTTGAGGCTCCATATATCCCTTTGCTAGGAGTCTTAGTTAGGGTCACCTTTATAGATTCCTGGGAGTTTCTGCTCTCATTTTCTAGCTTATCCCAGATATACTACTCCCCATTCCGGTTGTCCTTCCCACTATTCTTTCCCTCCATCCCCCCCCTAAGTGATCCCTCCAGGTTCCATCCTCACCCCCATTCCCACCCAATACCCCCCCATTTACCCTTGATATCTATTCTACTTTCCTTCTCAGTGACATTCATGTATTCCCTCTAAGGGTCTATTTCTATGCCCCATTATTCATCCATTACTAATCTTAGCTCCATGGACAGTGATTTTTTTTTTTTAGATGGTAGCCTACTACTTAATCATCACTGTGGGATTAAGACACCACTAAGATAAAATAGGGGTAAGGAAAGAAAGTGAAAAGTGGAATTCCTAATGTGTCTCCCAAGCAAGAACCAACCAGGTCCAACCCTCCCTAGCTTCTCAGATCAGATAAGATCAGGTACATTCAGGATGATATGATCATTGACAAGAATTTCTAATCTGTATTTAATTAAACTTCATTTCTTTACCATAGTAATTTTTTTTCTTAGAAGAAATTTGGCAGCTGGGGATTGTCATTTATAGCTACTCCAGAATTTGTAAATGCTAAAATACATCTCTTTCTAAAAATATCAGATTTGTTTTTCTGTTGAAACTTCACTGATTTATGTTGTCTTCCAAGAAATTTTTTCGTGGTTTCTAATCAATTTCTAATTAAGTTACACTTCAGGTTCAAATGTTCTGTCCACAAATCTTTCAACTAATAATTGCCAAATAAATTCCTTTATGTATAAAAGACAAAAATTTCAAAATACCTCTTAGTTAAATGATATCTCAACATATATCACCATAAAATAAAGTTCCTCCTCCTGGAGCATCACCAGGCCATTGATACCCATGATCCCCACGTGTGCTAATGGTTGCTGGTGTCCTGAAGCTGATCTGCTGTCTTTACTATGTTACTCTCAATCTTTCTTTCTGAGAAATACACTTCCCCCATTACTCAGAGCTAATCACACCATAATAAGTGAGACAGATGTGGTTGTCAGGGATATGAAATGGAGATTATCTTGAGGTTATGGAGGATGAGGAACAACCTTCTGCTTGGCCTTTGGGGCCATGGGAACGGATCTTGACAACATAATCACAGAGGCCATAAAAGCCTATATGGTTCTTTGTGGAAATAGTTCATTACCAGACTTGGCCTTAAATTTGGAATCATGAGGAGACACACACACCCTCAGGTCCAATGACTGCTGCATTAATTACCCACAGTGAACTTGGGGACATCAAGAATAGAGAGTTAAAGTGGTCTCAGGAAGAAAAGGCATGAAAGGTATGGAAAGAAAAAATAGGAATTTATATATGATTTAGGAATAAATAGTAGTAAAAAGAGAGTACTGAGGCTATGGAATTGCTAGGATAAGGAAACAAAGATTAAAGAATTCAAAGATGATATAGAAACATAAAAAGTTAGTACTTTGTTCTCCTAGCTATTTGAAGAATTGGAGATAATACCTGAAAAGATATTAGAGAGAGCTAACCACTTTACTTACAGAAATTCAAAACTTTGTGTGGAATCATTTTAATTTTAGTAGTCTGTCATCTTTCTGTTTGTACATGAAAATAGATACTGAAGACTGCTGTCTACTGTGCCAGAAAACCAGAAGAGCTGTGCCCAGCTACCCGTGAAGAACAGGCTGTGTGAACCTATAAGGAAATGTGCTTTTGATTTGTGTTTAGTTTCTGCTCTAAGGAAACAGGAGTTGGAAATACTGATCTGGGATTCATAGAATTTATGTAAATTTAAGAAGTTTTGAAGATTATTAACAATGAGCAAAGCCTTGATGATATAATTTTAGTAAATGAAGGACTGGGTTCAGGCTCTCTGGCCAGAAAGGAGAAGAAAGAATGATGAGAATCTTCAGAGAACATAGAGAACACCTGAACTGACAGCTTGCATCTACTACTGACTCCAAGTCATTTTGGTGAACACATACACACACATTCTGAAATAATAAATATATGATTAAAATTACAGTGAAAATGAAGAGTTCAATGCAGCTTGGAACTTAAGTGGAAACGAGAGTGCCACATTGCACAGGCAACTGCACTAAAAAATTAGTCTTTATACTTCCTGCCATTCCTCTTACTATAGCACTGTTTCCAATTGCCCCCCCAAAGTTATCACCCAAATAATTGTCTGAAAAATCTACAATGGCTCAGGATGGAAGTAGGACTTCTTTCTTTTAATTAGATATTTTCTTTATTTACATTTCAAATGTTATCCCCTTTCCTGGTTTCCCTTCCAAATACCACCCTATACCCTCCCTCCTACCACTGTTCACCAACCAACCCACTCCTGCATCCTGGCCCTGGCATTCCCCTATACTTGGGCACCAAGCCTTCACAGGACCAAGGGCCTCTCTTCCCACTGATGACCAACTAGGAGATCCTCTGCTACATATGCAGCTAGAGCCATGAGTCCCACCATGTGTTTTCTTTGTTTGGTTGTTTAGGCCCTGGGACTGGGGTACTGGTTGGTTCATATTGTTGTTCCTTCTAAGGGGCTGCAAACCCCTTCAGCTCCTTGGGTTCTTTCTCTAGCTCCTCCATTGGAGACCCTGTGCTCAGTCCAGTGGTTGGCTGAGAGCATCTACCTCTGTATTTGTCAGGCACTGGCAGGGTCTCGGGCCTCTCAGGAGACAGCTATATCAGGCTCCTGTCAGCAAGTACTTGTTGGCATCCACAATAGTGTCTTGGTTTGGTAACTGTTTATGGGATGGATCCCCAGGTGGGGCAGTTTCTGGATGACCTTTCCTTCAGGCTCTGTTCCACACTTTGTCTCTGTATCTTCTCCCATGGGTATTTTGTTCCCCCTTCTAAGAAGGACTGAAGTATCCACACTTTGGTCTTCCTTCTTGTTGAGCTTCATGTGGTCTGTGAATTGTATCTTGGGTACTGCTAGGTTAGGGGCTAGTATCCACTTATCAGTGAGTTCATACCATATGTGTTCTTTTGTAGTTGGGTTACCTCACTCAGGATGATATTTTGCAGGTCCATCCATTTGCCTGTGAATTTCATGAATTCATCATTTTTAATTGCTGAGTAGTATTACATTGTGTAAATGTGCCACATTTTCTGTATCCATTCCTCTGTTGAGAGACATCTGGGTTCTTTCCAGCTTCTGAATATTATAAATAAGGCTGCTATGAACATAGTAGAGCATGTGCCCAGAAGTGGTATTGCTAGATCCTCAGGTAGTACTTATGTCCAGTTTTCTGAAGAACCACCAGACTGATTTCCAGTGTGGTTGTACCACCTTGCAATCCTACCAGCAATGGAGAAGTGTTCCTCTTTCTCCACATCCTCACACAGCATCTTCTGTCACCTGAGATTTTCATAGTTGCCATTCTGACTGACTTCATGGCACTAATAAACCAATCTGGAAGCAAATATCAGCACTCTTCCTGTTTTCTCAGTAGAATATCACTGATTTCATACAACTGTACATGATAGCTATTTAATACCTATGCAATTTTAACCAGCAATACAGAAAGTTAGCTTGCAAAGGGCTCTGTGGACATATAGAAAAAGACTCTAAAAGCAACATTACTGTTATCCAAAAGATGCCCTCTTGCCTGAAGTCTCTTCCATTCAACTTGAAATTTTATCACTTCTGAAAGATATTCTCAGCTAGTTAGGATGTATGATGGAAAATGGTCTTCACTTGTACTCAATCATACTCAATTTATTGTATTAAGATTAATTACATTGCATGTAACAAAAAGTTAAATAAAAATAGCTTAACAGGTTTATGCAATCAAAGCCTAGTGTTAGGGCATTTAGGGTTTTAGGGTAGATTAAACTCAATTGAACATCCAGATAATGATTCCATATTCTTTATCCTATCTGATAACCCTATCATCAATTGATTGTCCTTTCTAGAACCAAGGTCGTTCAAGTGATTTCTAGGGTCACATGCTTTTCAAAGGACAGAGAAATTCAACATAGTGCTATGGGCACTGGAAATATTTCCCTTATAAGTTCCTAATGTTATAACACAAATATATTCCTAAACTAATATTTATGGTCAAGAAATATGATTGATGTCGTGTTACTTGAACAATTCAAGCTGAAGTGACAAATCTCATTATTAGAGACTGGAGGAAATGAAATGGTACCAAATTCCTCAAGGTTTACCTTTTAAAAAAATCTTATATATATATATAGTTATAGTTACTGGGCCTGGGAAAGAAGACTGCAGAGAAGCAATCTTTCTCGGTAATAGGAAGTCACCATCTAGACTGTATCCTTTCTCAATGTATCTATCTCTCTTGCTGTACATTTTAGTGGAGCCCAAAGTGAGTATTTTGTGATTTGAATGAGAAAATTAAGGATATGACACAAGATATCATGGCATTCAGAGATATTTCTTTGCATTTTAACAAAATGAGTTGCTTTTTAAACCTGGATGAACTTAACCATAGTGATACATAGGATAGGCAATGTCACTTAACTAGAACTGTGTCCATAGTATGATGGACACATCCAGCATAAAGGCAATACTTCACAGTAATGATTGGAGGAGCACAAGAATACAAAAAGAGATCTGTCGTGTAGAATGGCCATCAAAGGACTCAAGGACTTCCATAAAACCAAATGATCTATTCCATAGACAACTAGAGGAGTTCATCCTTAGTAAATATCTCCCCCAAACCAGAATGGGGAATTAATTAATAGCATTGGTAATATCCTATAATATTTTTCTTAAGCCCATATAAAGAATTTAAATGGACTTACCATATAATTGGGGAGAAAATGCTTCAAATAGACATTAAACACTACCAAGTAAATCCACCGATACCAGGAATTGGGTTATATCTTAAGTCATTGGACAAAGAGGCCCTATAGTCAGCTCCAAACACTACAAACACTAACCACCACTTCTAGGTAAGGATGCTTTCTATTCTCTACCCCACTGCAATTATTACCTGGTTCAGCTCATTGTGATTTGCCTGCAATCTGCTAGGATAGCAAGAGTCTCTAGATCAATGTCACGAGTATCGTTACACTTCTCTCTCTCCCATAAAGCATGGCAGCATTTTAGACACTTTAATTCTTGCACTTATTTTTCAAGCAAAGAAAGAGAAGAGAAGAGAGGAGAGGAGAGGAGAGGAGAGGAGAGGAGAGGAGAAGAGAAGAGAAGAGAAGAGAAGAGAAGAGAAGAGAAGAGAAGAGAAGAGAAGAGAAGAGAAGAGAAGAGAAGAGAAGAGAAGAGAAGAGAAGAGAAGAGAAGAGAAGAGGACCTATATATACTGGTGTCCCATTTAATCAAGGGATGAGGTGACCAGTGAGCAAGGAGTGATAAAACAAATTATAGGAGTTTGTTTCAGGCAAGAAGGGTAAAGCAGCCCCTTATGGCTTTGGTCCCTTGTTTTCACTCTTCTGCCAATAATACTTTTATTTTGTTTTGTTTTGTTTTGTTTTGTTTTGTTTTGTTTTGTCTTATTTTGTTTTGTTTTGTTTTTCTGATATATATCCCAGTAAAAAGAGCTAAGTCACCTGGTAGTGAATATCTAAGGCACCATTTATGCCAGTAATTCTATGCCCCATTATTGAAAGCACTACTCAAATAGCCTACTCTAGGACAGCAAATGTGTCACCAACAGCATCTCTACATGGAAACTAGTACCTTACAGGAAGGTAAAATTCCTTCCTTCTGGGGACATTCTTCTCAGGTAGTTTTGTGTTTTATCACTCCAGATTCTCATTTGTCTTTCAAGCTTGATAAATGAGATGGCTCCTGGTCCAAATAGTTATTTGTCATTAGCAAAATTTAATAGCATTTAATTAATTTACAGGAAACCCGCTTCATTGAATGCCTTAATCAGTCACCTTAACAAGAAAGAAGTGCTTGGTGGCTGATTGCTTTTGTTTTTCTGTAGTACAGCAGGTTGTTCTGACAGTGCATATTCCAACAGAGTGAAAGTTTATCTGAGAAAGATTTGCACTATGGAAATCTGGAGTGCTGTGTGTTCATTCAGTCTCTCTTAGAATTACTTGTCACTTTTGGCATATGAAGAAATATTTTTATATTGGGAACTATAATTCTCTAGATTTGAATTGTACATGGATTTAAAGAGATGTCAACAGTAGAAGACATGTTTATGTGTATAATTAGTGAGGAGATAATAAAATTCCTCTGGCCAATGTCAAAAACGTAATAGCTCTGTGCTAAAATAACAGGATGTTTAAAAACATGGTTTTAGGATTTTTATTTTTGAAATATATGAAAGCTTATTATGTTTTGAGAAATTTGAGAATTATATAACATCCTTCAAGACTACTGAAAACAGTCTCAAATTTGATCTCATCATCGAGGATATACCTATAGGAATATTCCAGAGGCAATGTTCAAATTCACTTAGAATGTGAAAAGAGTGACAAAATTAGATTAACGTAATAGCTGCAGAGAACAACTGAACATTGGCTATGGGTTAAGTTGGAATACTTTGACTGTTAGCTCTGGATCACAATTATCTATTCACTATTTCGGCAGGAAATGCTGTTAATGAAAAACTAATATTAAAAGGAGTCCATGAATTTGAAAGAGAGCAAGGAAGGGTATATGAGGGTGTTTGAAGGGAGGAAAAAGGATGGGGGAAAATGAAATTATGTAAATATGTTATAATCACAAAAATTAAAAAAATGAAAAATTGTATCTGGGAATGTGATGATCACTAAGAAAAACTGAACAAAGATACATAGTAATTCAAGCAATGTAAATTTAAGTTTGTAGTGAAAATATCAACCAAATATACTTATTTATATATCCATTAAGTTTTTCACCCAAGTTCTATTGAATTAACTGATTGTCTGGGTGACAAAGTTATAAGTGCAGAAAATAGTAGGCTCATTAAAATAATCATGAAATAGTTTTTAATTGACAAGTCAGGGAAGAGGGTTAATGCAGAAGTAATTGTACTTTTGATATTAATCAAGTTAGTTGTTTTATACTGAAATACATTAAATAAATTTGATTATGTTACACATAATTTGATATACATTTTACTGTAGTTTTTGCTAATGACTTATTACTTGATACATACTTCATATTCAGTTGACAGTATGTAAGCAATGTTACACAAAAAGCAAATTCAAACTATTTTCTTATTCCTAGTCTCAGTTTCTTGGCCTTATTAAACCAAAATTCTCTTTTACTTAATCATATCAGGCTGCTCATCCTTTAATATGAAATGCCTTAAAGGAAGATTTGAACACAAAAATGTCAAATGCTAAATATTATTATTAGAATTAATAAGTGATTGTTATACATTCCATATGTATTGTACTCACAGAATAATTCCTATAAATCTATGTAGAACTAATTTTGAACAACAAGAATATATATATATATATATATAATATATATATATATATATATATATATATATATATATATATATATATATATATATATATATATATATACATGTGTTGAGACAAATATGTAGAATATTTACCCAGGGCTCAAACACCAATATTTTTGCAATAAATAAATAACTCAAGCCAATAATCTTCTAGTACTAAATTATCAATAAGCTTTGCTGTACTAGATCGCCTAAGTACAAAATCATAGACGGTTCCTTTACTTCCTATATTAAGACAGGAAAAACTAATTTTGCGTCTATGACAATAGGCCACATTACTCTGGGACACTGTAGCATAAATATGAGGCAACACAAATTTAAATATTTTCATATGAGATACAAAAATAGTCATTATTATTTTTCAGATATGTGCAGATTTTTTTCTATTTTTCATTAGATATATTCTTTATTTACATTTCAAATGTTATCTCCTTTCCTAATTTCCCCTCCGAAAATCCCCTATCCCCTCTCCCCCTGCTCCCCAACCCACCCATTCCCACTTCCTAGCCAAAGCATTCCCTTATATTGGGGCATAGAACCTTCACAGAACCAAGGGCCCTTCCTCCCATTGACGACTGAGAAGGCCATTATCTGCTGCATATGCCACTAGAACCATGAATCGATAAGCGTGTTT
This sequence comes from Mus minutoides, assembly GCA_902729485.2. Classification (NCBI taxonomy): domain Eukaryota; kingdom Metazoa; phylum Chordata; class Mammalia; order Rodentia; family Muridae; genus Mus; species Mus minutoides. The sequence continues at coordinate 3,157,134 of LR755127.1, read as the reverse complement.
TCTTTGATTGGTGGTATAGTCCCAGGGAGCTCTGAGGTTATTGATTAGTTCATATTGTTGTTCCTCCTAGGGGGCTCTTAACCCCTTCAGCTCACTGGGTACTTTCTCTAGCTCCTTCATTGGGGACCCTGTGTTTCATATAATGGATGACTATGAGCATCCACTTTGTATTAGTCAGTCACTGGCAGAGACTCTCAGGAGACAGTTATTTTATCAGGCTCCTGTAAGGAAGCTCTTGTTGGCATCTGGAACAGATCTGTTTAGAGTTGTCTGTGGGATGGATCCCAAGGTGGGGAAATTTGTAACTCTTTCCATGGGTAGCTTTTACCCGCCTTCTTTTTTTTTCCCAACATTTATTAGATAATTTCTTCATTTACATTTCAAGTGTTATCCAGAAAGTTCCCTATACCCTCCCCTCCTCCCGGCCCTGCTCCCCTACCCACCTGCTCCCACATCTTGGCCCTGGCGTTCCCCTGTACTGGGGCATATAAAGTCTGCATAACCAAGGGGCCTCTCTTCCCACTGATGGCCAACTAGGCCACCCTCTTCTATATATGCAGCTAGAGACATGAGCTCAGGGGTACTAGTTAGTTCATGTTATTCTTCCACCTATAGGGTTGAAGACCCCTTCAGCTCCTTGGGTACTTTCTCTTGCTCCTTCCTTGGGAACCCTGTGTTCCATCTAATAGCTGACTGTGAGCTTCCACCTCCATGTTTGCCAGGCATTGGTATAGTCTCCCACGAGACAGCTATATCTGGGCCCTTTCAGCACTATCTTGCTGGCATATGCTATAGTGTCTATAATTGGTGGCTGATTGTGGGATGGATGGGACCGTCGGCGTCAGTAACCCAGGTAGGAAACCTAAGTCGAAGTGTGTACTAGAGACATTGAGGAAGTCACACACGAAACAAGAATTAAGATCCTTCCCCACTGCACAGGTGTAAAACTAGAAGGAAGAAGAACTCAAAGTACACAAATCATTTAACATAGAACCCATCAGAAGGTTTCTGGGCTAATATCCACATATCAGTGAGTACATGTTATGTGAGTTCTTTTGTGATTGGGTTACTTCACTCAGGATGACACCCTCCAGATCCATCCATTTGCCTAGGAATTTCATATATTCATTGTTTTTAATAGCTGAGTAGTACTCCATTGTGTAAATATACCAAATTTTTTGTATCCATTCCTCTGTTGAGGGACATCTGGGTTCTTTCCAGTTTCTAGCTATTATGAATAAGGCTGCTATGAACATAGTGGAACATGTGTCCTTATTACTAGATGGAATATCTTCTGGATATGTTCCCAGTAGGGGTATTGCAGGATATTCCGGTAGTACTATGTCCAATTTTCTGAGGAACCGCCAGACTGATTTCCAGAGTGGTTGAACAAGCTTGCATTCCCACCAACAATGGAGGAGTGTTCCCCTTTTTCCACATCCACGCCAGCATCTGTTGTCACCTGAATTTTTGATCTTAGCCATTCTTACTGGTGTGAGGTGGGATCTCAGGGTTGTTTTGATCTGCATTTCCCTGATGATTAAGGATGTTGAACATTTTTTCAAGTGCTTCTCAGCCATTCGGTATTCCTCAGTTGAGAATTCTTTGTTTAACTCTGTGCCCCAGTTTTTAATGGGGATATTTGATTTTCTGGTGTCCACCTTCTTGAGTTCTTTATATATATTGGATATCAGTCCCCTATCTGATTTAGGATTGGTAATGATCCTTTCCCAATCGGTTGGTGGCCCTTTTGTCATGTTGACAGTATCTTTTGCCTTACAGAAGCTTTGCAACTTTATGAGGTCCCATTTGTCAATTCTTGATCTTACAGCACATTATAAACAGCTTTAGTGCAGTAGCTGGATATAGAATTAACTCAAACAAATCGATGGCCTTTCTCTATACAAAGGATGAACTGGCTGAGAAAGAGATCAGGGAAGCATCACTCTTCACAATAGTCACTAACAATATAAAATTTCTGGGTGTGATTCTTATGAAGGAAGTGAAAGATTTGTATGACAAGAATTTCAAGTCTCTGAAGAAAGAAATTGAGGAAGATCTCAGAAGATGGAAGGATCTCCCATGCTCATGGATTGCCAGAATCAATATAGTAAAAATGGCTATCGTGCCAAAAGCTATCTATAGATTCAATGCAATCCCCATCAAAATTCCAAGTCAATTCTTCAAGGATCTAGAAAAGACAATTAGCAAGTTCATCTGGAATAACAAAAAACCTAGACTAGCAAAAACTCTTCTCAAGAATAAAAGAACCTCTGGTGGAATCACCATGCCTGACCTCAAGCTGTATTACAGAGCAATCATAACAAAAACTGCATGGTACTGGTACAGCAACAGACAGGTAGATCAATGGAACAGGATCGAAGACCCAGAAATGAATCCACACACCTATGGTCACCTGATCTTTGATAAGGGAGCTAAAACTATCCAATGGAAAAAAGACAGCCTTTTCAATGAATGGTGCTGGCACAGCTGGCAGCTATCATGTAGAAGACTGGGAATTGATCCATTCTTATCTCCTTGTACTAAGGTCAAGTCTAAGTGTTTGAAGGACCTCCACATAAAACCAGAGACACTGAAACTTATAGAGGAGAAAGTGGGGAAAAGCCTCGAAGATATGGGCACTGGGGAAAAATTCCTGAACAAAACAGCAAAGGCTTGTGCTGTAAGATCAAGAATTACCCCCCATCTAAGAAGGATCATAGTATCCATATTTGGTCTTCCTTCTTCTTGAGTTTCATGTGTTTTGCAAATTGAATTTTGGGTATTCTAAGTTTCTGGGCTAATATCCACTTATCCATGAGTGTATACCACATGTGCTCTTTTGTGATTGGGTTACAGGGTATTATACTCCAGATACATCAATTTGTCTAAGAATTTCATAACTTCACTGTTTTTAGTAGCTGGGTAGTACTCCATTGTGTAAATATACCACATTTTCTGTATTCATTTCTCTGTTGAGGGATATCTGGATTCTTTCCATCTTCTTGATATTACACATAAGGCTGCTATGAACATAGTTGAGCATGTGTCCTTATTACAAGTAGGAAAATCTTCTGGGTATATGCCCAGGAGAGATATTGCTGGAGATTCCAGTAGTACTATGTCCAATTTTATGTGGAACCACCAAACTGATTTCCGTAGAGCTTGTACCACCTTGCAATCCCACCAGCAATGGAGGAGTCTTCTTTCTCCACATCCTTGCCAGCATCTGCTGTCACCTGAGTTTTTGTCTTAGCAATTCTGAATGGGATGAAGTGGAATTTCAGGGTTGTTTTGATTTGCATGTCCCTGATGATTAAGTATGTTGAACTTTTTTTTTTTTAAGGTGCTTCCCAGCCATTCAGTATTCCTCAGTTGAGAATTCTTTATTTGGCTCTGTACCCCATTTTTTTCATAGGGTTATTTGGTGTTCTGGATTCAAACTTCTTGAGTTCTTTATATATATTGGATACTAGTCACCTATTGGATATAGAATTGGTAAAGACCTTTTCTCAATCTGTTGATTGCCATGTTGTCTTATTGACAGTGTCCTTTGCCTTACAGAAGCTTTGCAGTTTTATGAGGTCCCATTTGTCGATTCTCCCTCTTAAAGCACTAGCCATTCCTGTTCTGTTCAGGGATTTTTCTCCTGTACCCATATCTTTGAGGTGCTTCCCTACTTTCTCCTATGTAAGTTTCAGGGTCTCTGGTTTTATGTGGAGTTCCTTGATCTACTTAGACTTGAGCTTTGTACAAGGAGATAAGAATGGATCAATTCGCATTCTTATACATGATAACCACCAGTTGAGCCAGCAACATTTGTTGAAAATGCTTTCTTCTTTCCACTGGATGATTTTAGCAACTTTGTCAAAGAATAAGTGACCATAGGTTTGTAGGTTCATTTCTGGGGCTTCAATTCTATTCCATTGATCTACCTGACTGTCACTGTACCAGTACCATGCACATTTTATCACAAGTGTTCTGTAGTATAGATTGAGATCAGGGATGGTGATTCCAGAGGTTCTTTTATTGTTGAGAATAGTTTTTGCTATCCTAGGTTTTTTGTTATTCCAGATGAATTTGCAAATTGCCCTTTCTAACACAGTGAAGAATTGACTTGGAATTTTGATGGGGATTGCATTGAATCTGTAGATTGCTTTTTGCAAGATATCCATTTTTACTATATTAATCCTGCCAAAACTGGAGCATGGGAGATCTTTCCAACTTCTGAGATCTTGTTTGATTTCTTTCTTCAGAAACTTGAAGTTCTTATCATACAGATCTTTCACTTTCTTAGTTAGAGTCACACCAAGATATTTTATATTATTTGTGACTATTTTGAATAATGTTGTTTCCGTAATTGCTTTTTCAGCCTGTTTATCCTTTGTGTAGAGAAAGGCCACCGATTTGAGTTAATTTTATATCCAGCTACTTCACTGAAGTTTTTTATCAGGTTTAGGAATTCTCTGATGGAATTATTGGGAATATATATATATATATATATATATATATATATATATATATATATTATCATATCATCTGAAAATAGTGCTATTTTAACTTCTTCCATTCCAATTTTTATCACCTTGATCTCCATTTGTTGTCTAATTGCTCTGGCTAGGACTTCGAGTACTGTATTGAATAGGTAGGGAGAAAGTGGACAGCCTTGTCTAGTCCCTGATTTTAGTGGGATTGCATCAAGTTTCTCTCCATTTAGTTTGATGTTGGCTACTGGTTTGTTGTATATTGCTTTTATTATGTTTAGATATGGGCTTTGAATTCCTAATCTTTTAAAGTCTTTTATCATGAAGGGTGTTGGATTTTGTCAAATGTTTTCTCAGCATCCAAAGGGGTGATCATGTAGTTTTTGTCCTTGAGTTTGTTTATATGGTGGATTACATTAATAGATTTTCATACATTGAACCATCCCTGCATCCCTGGGATGAAGCCTATTTGATCATGATGGATGATCATTTTGATTTGTTCTTGGATTTGGATTGCAAGAATTTTATTGAGTTTTTTTGCATCGATATTCATAAGGGAAAGTGGCCTGAAGTTCTCTTTCCTTGTTGGGTCTTAGTGTGGTTTAAATATCAGAGTAAGTGTGGCTTCATAGAACAAATTGGTTAGAGTACCTTCTGTTTCTATTTTGTGGAATAGTTTGAGGAGTATTGGAATTAGGTCCTCTTTGAAGGTATGCTAGAACTCTGCACTAAACCCATCTGGTCCTGGGCTTATTTTGGTTGGGAGACTATTAATGACTGCTTCTATTTCTTTAGTGGACATGTGGCTGTTTAGATCGTTAATCTGATCCAGATTTAATTTTGGTACCTGGTATCTGTCTAGAAAATTGTCCATTTCATCCAAGTTTTCCAGTTTTGTTGAGTATAGCCTTTTGTAGTAGGATCTTATGGTGCTTTGGATTTCTTCAGGTTCTATTGTAATGTCATCCTTTTCATTTCTGATTTTGTTAATAGGATACTGTCCCTGTGCCCTCTAGTGAGTCTGCCTATGGGTTTATCTATCTTGTTGATTTTCTCAAAGAACCAGCTCCTGGTTTGGTTGATTATTTGAATAGTTCCTTTTGTTTCTCTTTGGTTGATTTCATCCCCGAGTTTGATTAATTCCTTTCATCTACTCCTGTTTGATGAATTTGCTTCCTTTTGTTCTAGAGCTTTCATGTGTGCTGTTAAGCTGCTTGTGTGTGCTCTCTCCAGATTCCTTTTGGAGGCACTCAGAGCTATGAGTTTTTCTCTTAGGACTGTTTTCATTGTGTCCCATAAGTTTGGGTATGTTATGGCTTCATTTTCATTAAAATCTAAAAAGTCTTTAATATTTTTTATTTCTTCCTTGACCAAGTTATCATTGAGTACAGAGTATTGTTCATCTTCCGTGTATGTGGGCTTTCTATTATTTATGTTGTTATTGAAGATCAGCCTTAGTCCCTGGTAATCTGATATGATGCATGGAATAGTTTCAATATTATTGTATCTGTTGAGGCCTGTTTGGTGACCAATTATATGGTCAATTTTGGAGAAGGTACCATGAGGTCCTGAGAAAAAGGTATATCCTTTTGTTCTAGGATAAAATGTTCTATAATATCATTTAAATCCATTTGGTCCATAACTTCTGTTTGTTTCACTTTGCTTCTGTTTAGTTTCTCTTTCCAGGATCTGTCCATTGGTGAGAGTGGGGTGTTGAAGTCTCCCACTATTATTGTTTGCAATTCAATGTGTGCTTTGAGCTTTACTAAAGTTTCTTTAATGAATGTGGATGCCCTTATATTTGGAGCATAGATGCTCAGAATTGAAAGTTCATCCTGGTAAATTTTAACTTTGATGAGTATGAAGTGTCCTTCCTTATCTTTTTTGATAACTTTAGGTTGAAAGACAATTTTATTCAATATTAGAATGGCTACTACAGCTTGTTTCTTGGGACCATTTGCTTTGAAAATTATTTTTCAGCCTTTTACTATGAGGTAGTGTCTGTCTTTGTCCCTGAGGTGGGTTTCCTCCATGCAGCAAAAAGTTGGGTCCTGTTTACCTAAACAGTCTGTTAGTCTATGTCTTTTTATTGAGGAATTGAGCCCATTGATATTAAGAGATATTAAGGAAAAGTCACTGTTGCTTCCTGTTATTTTTATTGTTAGAGTTGCAATTTTTTTCATGTGGCTATCTTCTTTTAGGGTTGTTGAAAGATTACTTTCTTGCTTTTTCTAGAGTATAGTTTCCCTCCTTGTATTTGAGATTTCCCTTTATTATCCTTTGAAGGGCTGGATTTGTGGAAAGATAATGTGTGAATTTGGTTTTGTCATGGAATACTTTGGTTTCTCCATCTATGGTAATTGAGAGTTTTGCTAGGTATCTTACCCTGGGGTGGTATTTGTGTTCTCTTATGGCCTACAAGACATCTGTCCTGGATCTTGTGGCTTTCAGAGTCTCTGGGGTATAGTCAGGAGTAATTCTGATAGGTCTATCTCTGTGACTTTTTTCCCTTACTGCTTTTAATATTCTTTCTTTTTTTATGCATTTGGTGTTTTGATTATTATATGACAGAAGGAATTTCCTTTCTGGTCCAAACTATTTGGAATTCTGTAGGCTTCTTATATGTTCATGGGCATCTATTTCTTTAGTTTGGGGAAGTTTTCTTCTATAATTTTGTTGAAGATATTTACTGGCCCGTTAAGTCAGAAATCTTCCTTCTCATCTATACCTATTATCCTTAAGTTTGGTCTTCTCATTGTGTCTTAGATTTCCTAGATATTTTGGGTTAGGATCTTTTTGCACTTCACATTTTCTTTGATCATTGTGTCAATGTTTTCTATGGAATCTTCTGCACCCGAGACTCTCTCTTTCATCTCTTGTATTCTGTTGGTTATGCTTGCATCAATGGCTCCTGACTTCCTTCCTAGTTTTCTATTTCCAGAGTGGTCTCCCTTTGTGATTTCTTTATTATTTCTACTTCCATTTTTAGATGCTGGATGGTTTTGTTCAATTTTTTCACCTGTTTGGATGTGTTCTCCTGTATTTCTTTAGGGGAGTTATTTATGTCCTTCTTATAGTCCTCTGTCATCATCATGAGAAGTGACTTTAGATCCATATCTTGCTTTTCTGTTTTGATGGTTTATCCAGGACTTGTTTTGGTGGGAGTGTTGGTTTCTTATAATGCCAAGTAACCTTTGTTTCTGTTGCTTCTCGTCTTATTCATGCTTCCCACCATCTGATTATCTCCAGTGCTCCCTATCCTAGATATATCTGATCGGAGCCTGTCCTTTCTGTAATCCCAGTTGAGACAGATATTTTCAAAGTTCAACTTTCTTTGTGATCATGTGATTCTGGGAACCTGCGATGGTGACATTCTGTGTGTGTCAGAGTTCTTGGCAGTCAAGCTTCCTCTGAGACCCTGAGAACATGGTGTGACCAAACTCCTGGGATCCTGGGATCCCAAGTTTCTGGGAGTGCTATGGCACCCCTTGGGTGGAGATTCCTCTGGAGACCGTGGGACTGTCTGCCAAGGTCAGGCCCAAGGTGGCCTGGTGCTGGTGCTGACCAGAAGAACCTGAGCTACTGGTTGCACGGGGTTCCTCTGTCTGTGCTCCAACTGGCCCCAGGCACCCAGGCACCCAGGCACCTCCAGTTCTGTTGGAACAAATATTGTGTTCCACTCACCAGTGATCCTAAGATCCTGGACATGCTAGGGTTCCTTTGTGGTGGATAGTCCTCTGGAGATTGTGAGACTGTCCGCTGAGTTCAGGCCCAAGGTGGCCCAGCCAGATCCTGTTTGTTTAATTAACTACTTATTTAGCCATGAAGTTATAGCAGCTTTCAATTATATTTTTATTAACAGATAGAGGTTTTTTAATTTTAATATTTTCTAAACTTTACTGGAAAAAATTACGTTCCTATTGTTAGTAATAATACATAATATACTTAAAGAGCACTAGGAAAAGAGATATAGATTTTCAATGCTAAACATTTCATTTGCAAAATGTAAATATGTGATATAATCAATACATAAATTGCCTATATGAATATTTGCCTGAAACTGAGCTTCGGATTGCCCCTTCCTGTTCTCCTGTGTCAGAGGTTGTGGTGTAGCCCAAGCTCAAGCTTGATTAAAGAGACCCTAGTGCGATTGCAATGGAATTCTTGGTGGGCTTTTTGAGACTCACAAACATTTCCTGGCACAACAAAGGTTCCAATTTTTCTTCACAATTGTACTGTTTTACAATGATAATAATGATGAAATGACAGCCAACCTACAGGTATAAAATAATCTCATTTTTTAAACTTTATATTTGCTAATGATTAATAATGAGCAAGCTTTATCTGATTGTTGGCACTTAGTATATTTTCCTCTGATAAGTAGCTATTTTATGAACTTTATTTACTAGTTTATTTGGCTATTAATGAATTAGAATTCTCTGTACATATCACAACAAAGCCCTTATCAAATATATTAACTTCAAATATATTCTCCCATCCTATAGGATATGATTCTTAAACTTCTTCATACTGTACTGTAATGCACTAATGGTTGCTATTTCTATAAGGTCTATTGTCACTTTCTTTAGTTGCTTATTTTTGCTGTCACACCTAAAATGTCAGTTCCAATTCTAAGGTCATGAAAATTTTACTTCTTAAATTTAGGTCTTTGATATGGTTGAATACATTTCCATTTATGGCATGAGGTAAGGATATTTCTCATTCTTTTACACAGATATTTTCAGTTATTGCTAATCATGGTGGTTCATTCCTCAATTTGTCATGTTTGAGAGACTGAGGCAAGAATATCGCTATAAATTCACAGGCAGCCTGGGCTACAAAATAAAGTGTATGCTCAAAAAGAAACAAGCAAACAAACTACACAGAAAAACAAACAACAACAACAAAAAAGAATAGGAAAGAAAACCATTTGTTCCAGAATATTCTGTTGAAAAGTCTATTTTCCCCTGTTGGTGTTTGCACACTCATCAAATTAAATAAAAAAAAAATATCCACTGATCTATATTATTATGACATCTATCCTTATGCCAGGCCAGCAATGTTTTTATTACTGCAATTTAGAAGTTCTGAAATCAGGAAGTAAAAGTCCTCCAACATTTTATTTTCAAAATCATTTCAGTTACTTGGAAGTGCCTTGCAATTCAACAAAACTTTTAGAAATATTGTTCTTTTAGTTTTGGAAAAAAATACATTTGGATAACCATAAAGAATTCATTAAATCTATAAAATGTTTTTATAGGTTTTTTCCATCTTCATATTATTAACTCTTCTAATTCACAAACACAGGATAACTTTTCATCTATTTCAGTGTTTTTTATTTTTTCTTAGTAACACTTTAATGCTTTCAGTCTTTCATATCCTTAGTTAAATGTATTCTTAAGTAACTTTCAAGACATTGTAAAAACTTTATTTTTAATAATTTACTATTATTAGGTCTCAAAGAAACCCAGGACAAAAAGGCTGAGATGTCTATTAGCATATGAAAGCAGACATTCTAGAGCTCTTCCAGCACTGAGTACCAGGTATACCTCCCAGCACTTATCCCTCCACCCTCTACCACATCTCTCCCTCCCAGGGGCTGTCTTCCCCATCCCCATTTCCCCCTCCCACCTCTGACCCCTCATTCATTTTTGATTATATGCTTTCTTGGCTCCTGGATGGCTCTGCTCTTGGATCTCTCTTGGTCTCCTTGCCCCCACCCCCCTTTCTTCTCATGGTTCTGTTAAGTCTTCTGGCCATATCCAGTTTAGTGTGGACCTTTTCAGATGGCTCTGGCTGCTCTCTCTCTCTCTCATATCTACAATAAGTCCCTCTCCTCAATCATACCTGGAATCAATCATGTCATTTTTTTTCATTCATCTGGTGTGCCAAAACCCAGGAATGGCATATATGAGTTTCCCTCCGAGGGACTTTGGCTCTTTGGATCAAGATGCTTATTTGACTCTCCTGAGGTATACTTGTATCATTTGTTTCTGTTGGCTTCTGCCAACCACATGCTCTTAAGTAGCTTCTTTTGGCAACCTGCACTAACCATCCACCTTTAAACTTTTACTCAGTAAGTGTCCTCTCTGGCTCCTGGAGCCCTTGGGTTATCATTGTATAGTCTCTTCGACTAATGAGATCAGCAGATCTCTGAAATATCTTGTACTAGGGTGCATTTTTTTAGGATGATAAATTTCTATGGTTATAAAGACCTACTCAGGTTAACAAGAACTGACTTGGATATGTATATATATATATATATATATATATATATATATATATATATATCCACTGTGGCTGATTGAGGTGCCTATCAGCATATAAATTGTTATTATTAAAGTCGCCCACTTCTTTCCAATACTTTCATGTAATTAGTCTATTCATTACTAAATTGGGACATCTGTATTACATCCCCTCCTCCCAAGTATTATTAATAATCTGTGCTGGCTAGATTTATGACAACTTTACATAAATTGTACTCATCTGAGAGGAGGAATCTTCAAATGAGAAAATGTCTACAGATCAAGGTGTGGGTCAGCTTGTAGGGAGAGGACAGTCCATGGGGGTTGGTACCATCTCTGATCTGGTAGTCCTAGGTTCTATAAAAATACAGGATGAGCAAGACATGAGGGGCAAGCCAGTAAGCAGCACTCCTCTATGGTCTCTGAATCCTGACTCTGGGTTCCAGCCTTCTTTGACTTCTGGTCCAGACTTCCTTTGATAATGAACAGTGATATGGAAGTGTAAGCCTAGTAAACCCTTTCTGCTCCAACTTGCTTTTTGGTTATATTGTTTCTTCACAACTCTAACTAGGACAGAATACTTACAGAGGATTATTGTAAAAGAAAGGTCAAAAAGACTGTAAGAACTAGAGGCAGGAGATGAATTAAAAGGACACAAGAGGACAGCTGCACATATAAACTCATAACAATATGATAGCATGCATAAAGCCAGTATAAGCTCAAATAAGATCAAATTCCAGCATGGATGAGTGACATGGACATGTCCATACCTAACCAAAGAACTGTTGGCTTCTGGGAGAAGAAGAGGCAGGTTTCTTTGAGAATATTGCCCCTAATAAGTCGACCTTACTACAGTGGCAGGTCACAGATGCAAAAATATATAGGCAACATAAATTAGACTTGGTAAGTGGGAAAAAAAAGAGTTATTAAAGCCTTCCACATTTTTTACAGTCCTTCCATAAAGTGGGACATTTGTATGGCATTCCTCTTCCCAAGTATTATTAAGAATCCGTGCTGGCTAGATTTATGTCAACTTTATATAAATTGTAATCATCTGAGAGGTGGTGTGTGGGTAGGAGAGGGAGTGTGGATCTAGAAGGAGTTGGAGGAGAGGTAGATCAATTTATGAAACTCTCAATACTAATTTTTTAAATGGGGGATCTTTTTACTTCATTTATGTCAGTTTTCTCTTTGTTAATAAATATAAATATTATGTTTTTTTCCTTTTATTTAAGATAGATGTTTTCCTATACAATATATTTTGATTACTGTTCCCCCTCCTCTGGCTTTTCCCAGCTCCTCTCCAACTATCCCCTTCCATCCAGATCCACATCCTTTCTTTCTTTTATAAGAAAAAAATCAGACATCTACGAAATAATAACAAGATGAGATAAATAAAAACAAACAAATCAGAATAGAAAAAAAAAACAAACAAGAAATAAAATCAAAGGAAGAGCATAAAAACATACAGCTACAGAGAAACACATGTTTGTACACAGGATTCCCATAAAACTCAAATCAACTGGAAGCCATAATGTATATGTAAAGGGTCTGTAATCTTTAAATATAAAAGGCCTGACAACACTATGAATCAAAGAACATTCATTGATATTATCGAGTTCATTTTCTGTTAGCCATCTACTGCTGTGCATGCAACCTACCATTTGGAATGGCTTGTTTCCCCAGTGAAACTCCCTTGTAGAAAACTTTGCAAGTAGATAACTATTGAAGATAGCTTCAATAGGGATGGGAATATGTGTCCAATTCTCTCAGCTCTAAGACCCATCTGGTACAGACAATTTGCAGGCTCTGCATGTTGCCAAGGTCGCTGACCTGTTATGGTTGTTAAGGCTTCTGACCACCAGACCTGTTATGTCTACAAGGTCTTGATTCTTTGTCCTTCTCCATCACCACTGATTCTTATATTCTTCATGACTCCTTTTCCAAAGGTTCCCCTAAGCCCTTAAGGGAGGGATTTGATAGAGACAGCTCTTTTAGGGATAAGTGTTCCAAGGTATCTCACTCTCTGCATAATTTCTGGCTGTCAGTCTTTGTATTTTTACCATATAGTATGGGGGTATAGAGACTTCAATTATGATGACTGAGCAAGGCATAGATCTGAGTATAGCAGAAAGTCATTTTATTGCTATGTTCCTTTAGCAAAAATATATTTGGTTTGCCCCTAGGTCTCCAGAATATCTAGTCCTACGTTCTTGGCTACAAAAGCAGCATTGGAATCTTGGGTCCCGGATCCCTCAGAGACCAGTCTGCTCAGGTCAGCTCTCAGACTGCAAAGGGTGAGTGAGCAGACTGCTAAGCAACACAGCTTCTGGGACAGACCCAGTTTCTGGTTCTAGACTTCCGGACACCTTCCCCGCATGAGGAGAGGTGTCCTTGCAGGAGGGCTTTGCCTGCCAGAGCACCAAAGACACCCATCTTGGGTCCCAGGTTCCTCAGAGACCAGTCTGCACAGGTCAGCTCACAGACTGAAAAGGGTAACTGAGCAGACTGCAGAAGCAACACATCTTCTGGGACAGGCCCTATATTGGGCATTCATCTTTAGCCAAGAGGCAGGTCTGAACACCAGACCTCTGAGAACCTTCTCTGCAAGAGGAGAGCTTGCCTGCAGAAACTACACTGACTACTGAGACTCAGGAGAGAGCTGGACTCCCAGGACTGCTGACAGAGGCTAACAGAATCACAGGAGGAACAAACTCCAACCAGAGACAACAATAACAATTAACTCCAGAGATTACCAGATGGCAAACTTAAGAATCTTTTTTTTTCTAATATATAAATATATCATAACTCAATAACAAATAATAATGCCATTTACAAGTGAAAAACAAATTTAAACAAACATTCTTAAAGGAGCTATATGAATGATCGAAACATACAAGGAAAGATATTCACTATAATAAGTCTTTAAGGAAATGTAAACCAAAGCCATAATAGCATATTTTACATCCACTAACATGATTAAAATAAAACAGAGAATAACAAGTGTTGGGTAGATACAGAAAAGTTAGAACCTTCAATCAAATCTAGGGAGACCTATATGGCATAGTCACTGAGAAACAGTTTGGCAGCTTTCCAAGTAGTTAAATGAGTTACTCTGTGAACTATCAATCTCATTTCCAATAAAATGAAAATCTGACCCAAGGAGAGTGAACACACATGTACACTCACAAACCTGTACATGCAGACTTCACAGGAGCAAGCATTGCGGTGTGTCAAAGGCAGGAACAATTCATGTAGATGTGAACTGGTAGATGGCTAATTTCCTGTGGTTTACCCATAAAATGGAATATTAATAGACCATGAAAGAAATGAGATGTTTTTTACACACTCTTTAACATGGCAGGACTTCACTGATGGTAGGGAAAAGAAACCAATAGAAGAAAGAAAGTACAGACTTGAAGGAATGTAAATGCTGAAGGCCACTTCCTGGATATTTTAGCACAAAATAATGAAAATGCTCTAAAATTATGTTGTGATGATAATTACAAAACTTAAGAATCTTAATAACAGAAATCAAGACCACTCACCAACATCAGAGCCCAGCACTCCAACCTCAGCCAGTCCTGGATAACCCAACACACCCGAAAAGCAAGACTGAGATTTAAAATCATAGCTCATGGTGCTGATATAGAACAAGAGGAAGGAATTTAAGAACTCACTTAAATAAATATAGGAGAACACTGCTAAAGAGGTAAAAGTCCTTATTGAGGAAACTGAAACTCCCTTAAAAACCTACAGATTCAATGCAATCCCCATCAAAATTCCAAGAGTTAAGAAGTTCCTAGATCTTTTCTGTTAATCGTTCAAGTAGACCTTATTGTTTTTTGGATCTAATCGTTTTTGAGAAGAGTTGTTATTTTTTTGGAGACCACCTTAGTGGTACGGACTGGAGTTCGACATGATGTCTCGTTAGCAATATTTTTGACGTACCTACTGGTACAGCAACAGACAGGTAGATCAATGGAAGAGAATCGAAGACCCAGAAATGAATCCACACACCTATGGTCACCTGATCTTTGACAAGGGATCTAAAACTATCCAGTGGAGAAAGGACAGCATTTTCAACAAATGGTGCTGGCACAACTGGTGGTTATCATGTAGAAGACTGGGAATTGACCCATTCTTATCTCCTTGTACGAAGGTCAAGTCTAAGTGGTTGAAGGATCTCCACATAAAACCAGAGTCACTGAAACTTATAGAAGAGAAAGTGGGGAAAAGCCTCGAAGATATGGGCACTGGGAAAAAATTCCTGAATAGAACAGCAATGGCTTGTGCTGTAAGATCGAGAATTGACAAATGGGACCTCATAAAGTTGCAAAGCTTCTGTAAGGCAAAAGATACTGTCAACAAGACAAAAGGGCCACCAACAGATTGGGAAAGGATCTTTACCAATCCTAAATCTGATAGGGGACTGATATCCACTATATATATATAAAGAACTCAAGAAGGTAGACAACAGAAAATCAAATATCCCCATTAAAAAGTGGGCCACAGAGTTATACAAAGAATTCTCAACTGAGGAATACTGAATGGCTGAGAAGCACCTGAAAAAATGTTCAAAATCCTTAATCATCAGGGAAATGCAAATCAAAACAACCCTGAGATTCCACCTCACACCAGTAAGAATGGCTAAGATCACAAAATCAGGTGACAGCAGATGCTGGCATGGATGTGGAGAAAGGGGAACACTCCTCCACAGTTGGTGGGACTGCAAGCTTGTTCAACCACTCTGGAAATCAGTCTGGCGGTTCCTCAGAAAATTGGACATAGTACTACCGGAAGATCCAGCAATACCTCTACTTGACATATATCCAGAAGAGTTTCCATCTGGTTATAAGGACACATGTTCCACTATGTTCATAGCAGCCTTATTCATAATAGCCAGAAGCTGGAAAGAACCCAGATGTCCCTCAACAGAGGAATGGATACAAAAAATTTGGTACATTTACNGTCTCTTTGCCCCTTCCTAGAATTAAGAACAAAGCACACACTGAAGGAGTTACAGAGATCATGTGTGAAGCTGAATCAAAAGGATGGACCAACCAGTGACGGCGGCTGCCAGGGATCCTTCCCATAATCAGCCACCAAAATAAACACTATAGCATATGCCAGCAAGATAATGCTGAAAGGGACCTGATATAACTGTCTCATGGGAGGCTATACCAGTGCCTGGCAAACAGGGAAGTAGTTGCTCACAGTCAGCTATTAGATGGAACACAGGACTCCCAAGGAAGGAGCTAGAGAAAGTACCCAAGGAGCTGAAGGGGTCTTCAACCCTATAGGTGGAAGAATAACGTGAACTAACTAGTTCCCCCTGTGCTCATGTCTCTAGCTACACATATGGAAGAAGATGGCCTAGTTGGCCATCACTGGGAGGAGAGCCCCCTTGGTCATACAGACTTTATATGCCCCAGTACAGGGGAACGCCAGGGCCATTATGTGGGAGGGGGTGGGTAGGGGAGCAGGGCGGGGATGTGGAAGGGTAAGGGGGAATTTCTGGATAACATTTGAAATGTAAATGAAGAAAATACCTAATAAAGAGAAAAAAAATTAAAACAAAAAAAAAAAAAAAAAAAAAAAAAAAAAAACAAAAAAAAAAAAACAAAAACCTACAGGAAAACTCAACCAAACAGGCTATGGAATTGAGCATAACCATCCAGGACCGAAAAAGGGAAGTAGAAACAATAAAGAAAACCCAAAGTGAGACAACTTTGAAGATAGAAACACTAGGAAATAAATCAGGAACCTTAGATGTGAGCATCGCAACAGAATACAAGAAATGGAAGAGAGAATCTCAGTTGCAGAAGATTCAATAGAGAACATGGGCACAACAATTAAAGAAAATACAAAATGCAAAATGATCCTAACTCAAAACATCCAGGAAATCCAGAAAACAATGAAAAGACCAAAACTACAGATAATAGGAATAGATGAGAATGAAAATTTTTCAACTTAAAGGGCCAGCAAATATCTTCAACAAAATAATAGAAAAAAATGTCCTAAACCTAAAGAAAAAGATGCCCATGAACATACAAGAAGCCTTCAGAACTCCAAATAAACTGGAACAGAAAGGAAATTCCTCCTAACACATAATAATCAGAACAACAAATACACTAAATAAAGATAGAATATTAAATGCAGTAAGGGAAAAAATGTCAAGTAACATATAAAGGCAGGCCTAGTAGAATTACACCAGACTTCTCACCAGAGACTATGAATGCCAGAAGATCCTGGACAGATGTTATACAGACCCTAAGAGAACACAAATTCCAGCCCAGGCTACTATACCCAGCAAAACTCTCAATTACCATAGATGGAGAAACCAAAGTATTCCAGGACAAACCAAATTCACACAATATCTTTCCATGAATCCAGCCTTTCAAAGGATAATAAAGAGAAAACACCAAAAAAAAGGACAGAAACTATACCCTAGAAAAAGTAAAGAAGTAATATTTCAACAAACCTAAACGAAGACAGCCCCAAGAACAGAATCTCAACTTTAACAACAAAAATAACAGGAAACAGCAATTACTTTTAAATTGTCTTTACATCAATGGCCTCAATTCCCCAATAAAAAGACATAGACTAATAGACTGGTTATAAAAGCCAGGCAGTGGTGGCACACACCTTCAATCCCAGCACTTGGGAGGCAGAGGCAGGCTGATTTCTGAGTTTGAGGCCAGCCTGGACTACAGAGTGAGTTCCAGGACAGCCAGGAATACACAGAGAAACCCTGTCTCTGAAAAAAAAATAGACTGGCTACACAAACAGGACCCAACATTTTGCTGCTTACAGGAAACCCAACTCATGGAAAAAGATAGACACCTTAGAGTGAAAGGCTAGAAAACAATTTTCCAAGAAAATGGTCTGAAAAATCAAGCTGGAGTAGCTGTTCTAATATCAGATAAAAATGACTTCCTAGTTGGCCATCATTGGGAAGAGAGGCCCCTTGGTCATGCAGACTTTATATGCCCCAGTACAGGGGAATGCCAGGGCCAAGATGTGAGAGCAGGTGGGTAGGGAAGCAGGGCTGGGAGGGGGGAAGGTATAGGGAACTTTCTGGATAACACTTGAAATGTAAATGAAGAAATTATCTAATAAAATTTTGGAAAAAAAAAAAAGAAAGAGAAAAAAATGACTTCCAACAAAAAGTTATCAAAAAAGACAAGGAAAGGCACTTCATACTCATCAAAGGTAAAATCAACCAAGATGAACTCTCAATTCTGAATATCTATGCTCCAAATACAAGGGCAGTCACATTTATTAAAGAAACTTTAGTAAAGTTCAAAGCACACATTGCACCTCACACACTAATAGTGGGAGACTTCAACATGCCACTCTTACCAATGGACAGATCCTGGAAACAGAAACTAAACAGAGACACATGGACACTAACAGAAGTTATGAAACAAATGGATTTAATAGTTATCTACAGAACATTTTATCCTAAAACAAAAGGATATACCTTCTTCTCAGCACTACATGGTACCTCCTCCATAATTGACGATATAATTGGTCAAAACACAGGCCTCCATAGATATGAAAATATTGAAATTAACCCATGTATCCTATCTGACCACGGTGGACTAAGGCTGATCTTCAATAACAACATAAATAATAGAAAGCAAACATTTACATGGAAACAAAACAACACTCTACTCAATGATTCCTTGGTCAAGGACAAGAAATTAAAGACTTTCTAGAGTTAATAAAAATGAAGCCACAACACATCCAAACTTATGGGACACAATGAAGGCAGTCCTAAAAGAAAAAACACATAGCCCTGAGTTCCTGAAAAAGAAATTAGAGAGAGCATCCAATAGCAGCCTGACAGCACACCTAGAAGCTATAGAACTAAAGGAAGCAAATTCACCTAAGAGGAGTGGATGGCAGGAAATAAACTCAGGGCCAAAAACAACCAAGGAAAAGAACAATAGTTCTTTTGTTAAAAGAACTATTCAAAGAATCAACAAATCCAGGAGCTGGTTCTTTGAGAAAATCAACAAGATAGATAACCGGTAAGCCAGACTAACTAGAGGGCACAGGAACAGTATCCTAATTAACAAAATCAGAAATGAAATAGGAGACATAACAAAAGAAACTGAGGAAATAGAAAACATCATCAGATCCTACTGCAAAAGGCTATACTCAACAAAACTGGAAATCCTGGATGAAATGGAAAACTGCCTGGACAGATACAGGGACCAAAGTTAAACCAGGATCAGATTAATAATCTAAACAGGCAAATTTTCCTAAGAAATAGAAGCAGTCATCAATAGTCTCCCAACCAAAAAAAAAAAAAAAAAGCATGGGACCTGATAGGTTTAGTGCAGATTTCTATCAGACATTCAAAGAAGACCTACTTCCAACTCTCCTCAAACTATTGCACAATAAAGAAACAGAAGGGGTACTCTACCCAATTCATTCTATGAAGCCACAATTACCCTGATACCTAAACCACACAAAGATACAACAAAGAAAGGGAACTTCAGAAAATTTCACTTATGAATATCAATGCAAAAATTCTCAATAAAATCACACAAACCAAATCCAAGAACACATCAAAGGGATCATCCACCATGACAAATTAGGCTTCATCCCAGGGATGCAGGGATGGTTAAATATATGGAAATCTGTCAACGTAATCCACTATATAAACAAACTCAAAGTTAAAAACCACATGATCCTCTCTTTGGATGCTGAGAAAGCATTTGACAAAATCCAACACCCTTTCATGATAAATGTCTTAGAAAGAACAGGAATTCAAGGCCCATCCCTAAACATAATAAAAGCAATCTACAGCAAACCATTAGCAAACATCAAACTAAATGGAGAGAAACTCAAAGCAATCCCACTAAAATCAGGGACTAGACAAGGCTGCCCACTTTCTCCCTACCTATTCAATATAGTACTTGAAATCCTAGCCAGATCAACTCGACAACAAAAGGAGATCAAGGGGATACC
This sequence comes from Mus minutoides, assembly GCA_902729485.2. NCBI lineage: Eukaryota > Metazoa > Chordata > Mammalia > Rodentia > Muridae > Mus > Mus minutoides. Next base: position 3,137,420 of record LR755127.1, on the reverse strand, counting down.
AATTAGAAAGGAAGAAGTAAAAATATCACTATTTGCAGATGATATGATAGTATATATAAGTGACCCCAAAAATTCCACCAGAGAACTCCTAAACCTGACAAACAGCTTCAGTGAAGTAGCTGGATATAAAATTAACTCAAATTGGTTAATTCTCTACACAAAGGATAAATAGGATGAGAAAGAAATTAGGTAAACAACACCCTTCACAATAGTCACAAATAATATAAAATACCTTGATGTGACTATAACTAAGGAAGTGAAAGATCTTTCTATATGACAAGAACTTCAAGTCTCTGAAGAAAGAAATTGAGGAAGATCTCAGAAGATGGAAAGATCTCCCATGCTCATGGATTGGCAGGATTAATATAGTCAAAATGGCTATCCTCCCGAAAGCAATCTTCAGATTCAATGCAAGTCCCATTAAAATTCCAACTCATTTCTTCACTGAGTTAGAAAGGGAAATTTGCAAATTCATCTGGAAAAAAAAAACTAGGATAAGAAAAACTATTCTCAACAATAGAAGAACCTCTGGTGGAATCACCATGCCTGACATTAAGCAGTACTACAGAGCAATTGTGATAAAAAACTGCATGATACTGGTACAGAGACAGACATGTAGATCAATGGAAGAGAATTGAAGACCCAGAAATGAATCCACACACCTATGGTCACTTGATCTTTGACAAGGGAGCTAAAAGCATCCAGTGGAAAAAAGACAGCATTTTCAACAAATGATGCTGGGACAACTGGCAGTTATCATGTAGAAGAATGCAAATTGATCTATTCATATGTTCTTGTGCAAAGCTCAACTCTAAGTGGATCAAAGACCTCCACATAAAACCAGACAGAGTGAAATTTATAAAGGAGAAAATGGGGAAAAGCCTCGAAGATATGGGCACAGGGGGAAAATCCCTAAACAGAAGAGCAATGGCTTGTGCTGTAAGATCAAGAATTGACAAATGGAACCTCATAAAATTGCAAAGCTTCTGTAAGTCAAAAGACACTGTCAAGAAGACAAAAAAGGCCAACAACGGATTGGGAAAGAATTTTTACCAATCCTAAACCTGATAGGGGACTAGTATCCAATATATACAAAGAGCTCAAAAGCTGGACTCCAGAAAATCAAATAACCCCATTAAAATGGGGTACAGAGCTAAACAGAGAATTCTCAACTGAGGAATACAGAATGCCTGAGAAGCACCTGAAAAAATGTTCACATCCTTAATCATCAGGGAAATGCAAATCAAAACAACCTTGAGATTCCACCTCACACCAGTCACAATGGCTAAGGTCAAAAATTCAGGTGACTGCAGATGCTGGTGAAGATGTTCAGAAAGAGGATCACTCGCATTGCTGGTGGGATTGCAAGCTTGTACAACCACTCTGGAAGTCAGTCTGGCAGTTCGTCAGATACTGGGACAGTACTACAGGAGGATCCAGCAATACCTCTCCTGGGCATATACCCAGAAGATGTTCCAACTGGTAATAAGAACACATGCTCCACTATGTTCATAGCAGCTTTATTTATAATAGCCAGAAGCTGGAAAGAACCCAGATATCCCTCAACAGAGGAATGGACATGGAAAATGTGGTACATTTACTCAATTTGGTACTAGTCTGCTCTTAAAAACAATGAATTTATGAAATTCTTGGGCAAATGAATGTATCTGGAGGATATCATCCTTAGTGAGATAACCTAATCACAAAAGAAGTCACTAGATATGCACTCACTGACAAGTGGATATTAGCACAGAAACTTAGAATACCCAAGATACAATTTGCAAAACACAAGAAAATCAAGAATAAGGAAGACCAGCCTGCGGATACTTCATTCCTCCTTAGAATAGGGAACAAAATACTCATGAAAGGAGTTACAGAGACAAAGTTTGGAGCTAAGACGAAAGGATGGACTATCCAGAGACTACCCCACCCAGGGATCCATCCCATAATCAGTCACCAAACTCAGATACTATTGCATAGGACAGCAAGAGTTTGCTGAAGGGACCCTGATATAGCTGTCTCAAGTGAAGCTATGCCAGTACCTGGCAAATACAGAAGTGGATGCTCACAGTCATCTATAGGATGGAACACAGGGCTCCTAATGGTGAAGCTAAAGAAAGTACCACAGGGGCTGAAGGGATCTGCCACCCTATAAGAGGAACAACAATATGAACTACCCAGAACCCCCAGAGCTCGTGTCTCTAGCTGCATATGTAGCAGAAGATGGCCTACTTGGCCATCATTCAGAAGAATGGCCCCTTGGTATTGTAAACTTTATATGCCCCAATACAGGGGAATGCCAGTGCCAAGAAGTGTTAGTGTGTGTAGGGGAGCAAGGCGGGGGGAGGGTATAAGGAACTTTCAGGATAGCATTTGAAATGTCAATTAACAAAATATCTAATAAAAATATTTGAAAAAAAAGATACCACTTTAATTATATAGAGGCAATCTGATGTATATTAAAGAATAATTAATTATGTAACTAAGCAAGAACAAAACAATAATCTTACATTTTCAGAGGAAAAAAATAATCAAATTCCCATTAGATAGATAGATAGATAGATAGATAGATAGATAGATAGATAGATAGATAGATAGATAGATTGATTGATAGATAGATAGATAGGTTTTCTTCTAGGGAAAAAACTGTATTAGCCAACACAAATTTCTATTCATATATTTTTACTTGGGAATAAGGCCTTTTTCTGCTTTTACAGATATATTTTCACAAATATAGAAATTATTGGATATTATAATGTTTCAGACATCAGACCCTTGCCCCTCAATAGCATTCATTTCTCTTGTATATTGTTTCATTAGCAACTTCTATAAATATTTCTCTATATTTGGTATTTCTGTCACATGTAGCCACTGAAGTATGAGGGTTTTTTTTCATTAATTAATTTATTTACTCACATTACATCCCAGTCACAACCCAGTCACTTCCAACTCCCACCCTCACAAATCCCTCCCCCATTACCCTGCTCCTTTCTCTAAGGAGGAGGGGAAGCTCTCCCTTGGGTACTGCCCCTCCATGGGACATCAAGTCACAGCAAGACTAAGCTCATCCCCTCCCACTGATGCGAACCAGGAAGTTCAGTTAAAAAAATGGGATCTAATCATAGGCAACAGAGTAAGAGATAGCCCCTACTCCAATTGTTAGTGGATCCACATGAAGACCAAGCTGCACATCTGCTCCAAATATATAATGTTCAAGCCCTGTATGCACTTTGGTTGGTAGTGCAGTCTCTGAGCCCATGGGCCCAGGTTAGTGACTCTGTATGCCTTCTTGTAGTGTCCTTGACCTCCTCAATCCTACCCCCAACTCTTCCATAAGAATTCCCGAGCAGCTTCTGCTGTTTGGCTGTAGCTTTTGGCATTTCTTTCCATCTGCTGCTGGGTGATGCCTGTCAGTACATGGTGTCATGGTGTGAGCTCCAATGGACTAAGGCAGCTTTGCCCCCACCCCATACCCAACATTACAAGTTGTGGTCTACATGGCTTCTTCCTTGGGCTGCCTCTACTCATTATCTGTGGCTTTCGTTGGTAATCATCCCACATTTCCTTCATCTCTAATTTCTTTGGGGCTTCTCTGTAGCATAAAATTTACCCTCAGATATTGGATATTTTCCTTATTACATTTCAAATGTTATTCCCTTTCCAGGTCTCCCCTTCAGAAACATCCTATCCCATCCCCCCTCCCCTGCCTCTATGAGGGCGCTACCCCACCCACCAACCCACTCCCATCTTCCTACCCTGGTATTCCCCTATGCTAGGGCATTGAACACTCTCAGAACACTCCTCCCACTGTTGTTCAACAAGGCCATCCTCTGCCACATATGTGGCTGTGCCATGGGTCCCTCTTTGTGTATTCTTTGGTTTGTGGTCCAGTCCCTGGGAGCTCTGGAGTTGATACTGTTGCTCCCCCCCATGGGGCTACAAACCCACCCACTCCCACTTCTTGGCCCTGGCGTTCCCCTGTATTGGGGCATATAAAGATTGTAGTACCAAGGGGCCTCTCTTCCCAATGATGACCAACTAGGCCATCTTCTGCCCCCACCACGGGGGATCCATCCCATAATCAGTCATTAAGAACAAAGCTTTTAATACATGAGCCATTCATCAGGATGCTCCATATCCAAGCAGTAATACTACATATGAAATAAATTTAAGAAACTGAGATTTAAAAAACACTTGTTACTTCAGGCCAATCTTTGTGAGACAAACTACAAAACTGTGATACAGAGGATGTAAATATTGTGTCTAAACTTGAAGGTTATCATAAAGTAGATAAGAAAATAGTTTTCATAGCATATGTTCTAGTATCATCAAAGACCTGATTGTTTAGAAACATATGTATAGTTGATCTTCCATAACTATGTATGTATCATGCACCCATGAACTCAACCACGAGTGAGTTAAAATATTGATGGGAAATTGTATCTGTACTTAACATATACAGATTGTTTTTCATTTTGTTATCCAATAAGTAATATAGTATATATCCATAGCAGTTATAATTTATTGAGGTATGAAAATCAATGTAGAGATGATTTAAAATATATTAGAAGGGGATATAAAGATATTTTTCTGTGATTAGGAGTGTATGGGTGTGAGAGAAGTCTGTAGTTGATATAGGATCATATCATTGTCCAAAGGGGTTATCAAGATGGTAAGTTTCTTTATTCTTAGTTTTAGGGTTTTTTTTTTAAATTTTGGGGGGGTGTAGGTGATGTTCATTATGAGGTGGTTGGATATTAAAAGACTGGGAAATGAGTGGCATTGGGTGAATGATGTGAAATTCCCAAAGAATCAGTTAAAAATTATGTTAAAAATGAGTACATACTGCTCTTGCAGAGGACACAAATTCAGTTCCTAGTATAAAGATTCAGGAGACCCAATGCCTCTAGGCTCCATGGGAACCTTCCATCAAGTGTAAATATCCACATATACATATATTATACTATACAAATGCTTTATTATATATATATATATATATATATATATATATATATATATATATATATATATATATATATATATATACATATGAGAATTTGGTATAAATGTGAGTGATATATTTACATATGCAGAGATGCCCACACATGTTAATGTGTGCAGAGGCCAGAGGATGGGCATTGAATGTATTTTTCTATCACACTGTATCTTATTCTTTAGAGGTAATGTGTCTCTCTGAATCAAGAGTTAATTTTTTTCCAGCTAAGCTAGCAGCAAGCCAAACCGATAAATATTGTCTCTGCTTCCTCCAGCATTAGTATGAGAACACAACCAGTTTATTAAATGGTGCTTTGAGCCAAACTCGGGCTCTCACCATTGTGCAGTAAACACTCTTAACCAGTAACCCATCTTACAGCCTTTGCACCATTTTTATATAGGGCATTAAGGCATCTGCATATTTGGGTATCTGTGGAGAGTCCTAAAGCATGTCTCTTATTTCTATGGAGAGATGGCTGTATAGAGATAGGCAAGTTACTACCACACTACACTGTAAAAATCACACTAGGGCATAAACTATAGACTTGCTTGCCACATCAAAGAATACATTTTATCTTGCTGTTATTCAGGAGCAACATAAAAACTTTAATATTCCAAATATAAGATCGTGGCTGTCTTTCAATGTTCCTAATATACTCACTGAAATGCTCCACAAAAGAACTGGTAAGGAAAACTCTGTGAAGATTCAGGACAAGCAATGAGACAAGAAAGAGAGCAATGGAAAATGCCAACACTGATGATGATTTAATGATTTGATCTGCAGCCAAAATCACATTGAAAGCAAATGAAGTAGAAAGAAAAGATCTAAAGTGTCCTTTGTTCTCACACATGTAGAAACCCTCTAAATGGAAAAAAAGGCTAAAAAGAGTAATGGATGTTGAAATAGAACCCAAACAGACTTGTGGAACACTTGACTCAGTTCAAAACAGAATAACAGTAAAGGGAAAAATATTGTGGGGCCACTGCTGTACCATTTCCAGGAAAAAATTAACCTTAGGGTGATATTTTGAAACACCCAAAATTGGCTATGAATGAAGAAGCAGAGAATCAAATAAAAACAGAGCAAGTCATGAAAAAAGAAGAATTTTTAAACTGTCTGTCTATTTATCATCTATCATCTATCTATCTATCTATCTATCTATCTATCTATCTATCTATCTACCCATCCCTGTATCCATCTATCTCATCTATTATCTAACTATTAATCAATCATGTGAAAAATCTGATGTCTCAGTAAGACAGATACAACAAACCATTTTAGAAGAAGCTCTGTACACTTTGCCTATATAAAAGACACCATAAGAATTCAAAAAAGCTACCGAAGTTTAGCCCACAGAAATCTTTCCATCTGATCAGGGAAACATCACCCTTCACAATAGTCACTAACAATATAAAATATCTTGGAGTGACTCTTACGAAGGAAGTGAAATATTTGTATGACAAGAACTTCAAGTCTCTGAAGAAAGAAATTGAGGAAGATCTCAGAAGATGGAAGGGTCTCCCATGCTCATGGATTGGCAGAATCAATATAGTAAAAATGGCTATCGTGCCAAAAGCTATCTACAGATTCAATGCAATCCCCCTCAAAATTCCAACTCAATTCTTCAAGAATCTAGAAAAGACAATTAGCAAGTTCATCTGGAATAACAAAAAACCTAGAATAGCGAAAACTCTTCTCAACAATAAAAGAACCTCTGGTGGAATCACCATGCCTGACCTCAAGCTGTACTACAGAGCAATCGTAACAAAAACTGCATGGTACTAGTACAGCAACAGACAGGTAGATCAATGGAATAGGATCGAAGACCCAGAAAGGAATTCACACACCTATGCTCACCTGATCTTTGACAAGGGAGCTAAAACTATCCAGTGGAAAAAAGACAGCCTTTTCAACAAATGGTGCTGGCACAACTGGCAGCTATCATGTAGACTGGGAATTGATCCATTGTTATCTCCTTGTACTAAGGTCAAGTCTAAGTGGTTGAAGGACCTCCACATAAAACCAGAGACACTGAAACTTATAGAGGAGAAAGTGGGGAAATACCTCGATGATATGGGCACTGGGGAAAAATTCCTGAACAAAACAGCAAAGGCTTGTGCTGTAAGATCAAGAATTGACAAATGGGACCTCATAAAGTTGCAAAGCTTCTGTAAGACAAAAGATACTGTCAACAGGACAAAAGGGCCACCAACAGATTGGGAAAGGATCTTTACCAATCCTAAATCAGATAGGGGACTGATANATATGCCAGCAAGATGGTGCTGAAAGGGCCCGGATATAGCTGTCTCGGGGGAAAATATACCAATGCCTGGCAAACATGGAGGTGGAAGCTCACGGTCAGCTATTAGATGGAACACAGGGTTCCCAAGGAAGAAGGAGCTAGAGAAAGTACCCAAGGAGCTGAAGGGGTCTTCAACCCTATAGGTGGAAGAATAACCATGGACTAACTAGTACCCCCTGGGCTCGTGTCTCCAGCTGCATATATAGAAGAGGATGGCCTAGTTGGCCATCAGTGGGAAGAGAGGCCCCTTGGTTATGCAGACTTTATAAGCCCTAATACAGGGGAACGCCAGGGCCAAGGGGTGGGAGCGGATGGGTAGGGGAGCAGGGCCGGGAGGGGGGAGGGTATAGGGAACTTTCTGGATAACACTTGAAATGTAAATGAAGAAAATATCTAATAAAAGTTGAAAAAAAAGAATGATCTCATTGTGCATCAACTTTCTACTTAGTTTCTATACATTCATTTAAATGTCCAACTGATTGTTTTTATCTACCCCAAATAATTAAGGGTTCTTGTATGAATTTTCAGAACTATGGATTGACACTGAAAGCAGAGCATGATAGAGAGTAATCTAGAAAGTCTCCTGGTGTCAACTTCAACTTCAGGCTTCCACATGCATGCACACACATATGCAGGAATGCCTAAATACATACATGAGAACACACATATATACACTACAATTTTTAAAAGATAATTAGATTACAGTTTTGGAAGCTTACCACTGGTATTAAAAACCATTCAGCATAGAATCCTCATAGTCAGGGTAAAATAGTATTATTAACATGTATGATTATATTCTATATTATATAGCTGATATATATAAGAGAGATAAAATATCTAATGTCATTCTCCCTTATGTAGTTATCTTACACAGTTTTAGCTTTATATTTACAAATTTCTTTGGTTTTTGAGATGAGGTTTTTTGTAGCCCAAGCTGGCTTTTGCACTCTCTGTGTAGGCAAACGTGGCCTTGAACTATCAGTCCTTCTGTCTCTACCTTTTAAGCACTGAGAATAGAGGTATATATCACCCCATTGGGCTAAATTTTAAAATTTTTATTGTAGTAAGAATATTTATTATAAGATCGATGCTAAACAAACTTTTAAAAGTACAACAAAGTGGCAATATCATGCAGCAAAACTTTCTTATCTTGCATTAATGTGTTGATTAGTGACTTTCCATTGTCCTCATCCCTCCAACTCTGGAAAGCACCAATGTTCTCTACGTTTTATAAGTTTGCCTAGTTTTAGATACCTCATAGAAATAGAATCAGACCGGAATTATTTTGTTTAGGCATTGTCTTACCTAACTGATTGCTTACAAATTATCGTCTCAATTGTGTATCTTTATGCATTTCACGTGTGTGTACACATATTTTAACATGTGTGTGTGCTCTTTGTAGGTGTTTTGTCCTCTGTTTTATTCTGATTTGTTTGTTTTTATCTGCCCTTTTGTTCCCTTTTTTTAAATTATTGGATATTTTCTTTATTTATATTTCAAATGTTATTCCCTTTCCTGCCCCCACCAAAACCCCTATACCATCCTCCGTCCCCCTGCTTCTATGAGGGTGTTCTTCTATCCACCCACCCTCCCTGCCCACTCTGGCATTCCCCTACACAGGGGCATCGAGCCTTCACAGGCCCAAGGGACTCTCCTCCAATTGATGACCAACAAGGCTACATATGCAGCTGGATCTATGTGTCCCACCATGTGTACTCTTTAGTTGGTGATTTAGGCCCTGGTAGCTCTGGAGGGTCTGGTTGGTTGATATTGTTGTTCTTCCTATAGGTCACAAGGAGCTGAAGGGGTTTATCCTTTTGTTTTCTAAAGAGAGAAGGACATAGAGTTGGATAGGATGGAGAGATGGGAAAGATCTGGAAGGATATGAGAGAGGAAAAACCATGATCAAAACTTTTTACGAAAAAATATTTTCACATTAAAAATATTTTAAAATTAAGTAGTTATACTCCATGATAATATATACAAATCTTTAACTCATATCTTTTACAGAAGTAACTATTTCTATACAGATCAAGATATGATAAAATAATAAACCATTAAATATGGGAAAGTTTGAGCAGACATTTCCCTGAAGATGTTCAGCATCACCAATAATTAGGAAAAATAATACAAAATATGATGAAATACTAAACTACAGCCATCAGAATATCTATTATAAAGGCAAAACTTAAAACAAGTTTTCTTTGTATAAAGACAAAGTTCAGAAAACAAGAAAGGATATAGAAAACAGGAATCCTTAGTCATTGCTAATGCATGGAACATGTTGTAGCTCCTCTAGAAAATATGATAGTGGCTTCTCAAAATTGCCAAACACATTATCATTTGATCCAGCAATACTACATCTGTATATTCCTCAACTTAAAAGCAGCTTTCTAAGGCATAGTATTACATACATGTCTGTATCCCATGTTCAGTCAGTATGGGCAACATAAAGGGTTTCCAGCCATCCTGGGCTACAGAGTGAGATGTTGTCTCCAACAGAAAACAAAAAAGAAAAGAGATATTGATAAATGACTAAACACACACACACACACACACACACACACACACACAAGGAAAGTAAGAATAATCTACCTGGCTGGCTGTCATGAAGCATGTTTTCAATAGTAAAGAAACACTAGTACCTTCCCAAGAATTCACAATTACACCCTCTTTCCACTAAATTTAGGACTAGGAAATATTCGCTAGCATGGTTTACTAGCTGTAAACAAGAAATTAACATAAAAGTGGTCATAGGTTGGTAGGTCCTAACTCACTAACAGGAAGATACAAAATCCAGACATATGCCCCATATTATTCTCACCAATGAAATTTACTTAAAATGAGATTATATTCAAAACTTTAAAAAGTTATAGTGTAACAAATTAATGTTTGCTATAATGAACAAAAATATAGGATAACTTGGTTTTTTTCCTTTGTTTTTTCTTTCATTGTTCTTTCTTTCTTTCTTTTTTTCTTTCTTTCTTTTCTACCTTATAATTTATAGTTTGACCTGATTTCATCCAGTTTTGACCATGCTCAGGCATCTTTGGCAATGCTAAGCTGGGATCAATCTTGGGAGTTCAGTTAGCTTTTGCACTGTGTGGAGAATGGTTCTGTAGAGAATGGTTATTGGATGGACTAATAACCCTTTGAAGGCATTCTCCTTCAAATAATCCCAAGTATTTGTGACAAGGATCCAAACAAGCGTAACAGTGCAAGAACCTTTGAGACCGAGCATCAGTGCTCAGATAGTGTCATGGCCCCCACAGTTTAATGAACAAAAATTTCACAATCCTAGATCAGTTTTACGAAATGGACAGGAATACCTCTCCTTTTTACACAGACAAGGCAGAAACTATGTGGAGTTATAAAGGGCAAGCAATGGGTGTGGCAGTGGCCTGTGTTGTTTTAGGGGTGTCCTGGATTCCCCTGACAAACAATTTAAAGTTTCTCATGTCAGATATTAGAGGTTTTGTTAGATACTCTATGGCTCACTGGGGGAACAGTATCACCCTACATTACATAACTTTATTTAAATTATTTTTTAGGTATGCATACACACATTATGCTTCTTTTTATTTTTTTTGTTTGAATTTTTATTAGATATTTTCTTCATTTACATTTCTAAGTAAACATAAATTAATATGATCCTTATGGCTTTTTAAATCCCCCTACATGTTCTTTATACTTCTTCCCTTTCTGTCCCTCAGTGATCCCTCTATCAACAGGTAATGCCTACCCCTCCATTTTTCACATTTTTCCATTCATAGTGCTTAAATCATACCATCCTCTCTACAGCGCCTCACCATCACATCATAGTCACTTCTTACTTTCCTGTTTTTGTGTTACTCTAGGTAATGTATTCACATCTAAAGATCTGTAGCGAGCAAAAACATTATATGTCTGTCTAGATACCTAACAGAGGTTTAAGATCTAGAATATTCAAAGATGTTTTCAAAAAAGTTTAAGAAAACAATCAACACACAAACAAAACCAAATGACCCATTTGAAATTCAGGCCTCAGAACTGAAGAGAAAGACAAAGAGTTCTCAAAAGAGGAAGGGTGGGGAGAAGGGGGTGCCAAAGAAATATCTCAAAAAAGTTCATTGTCTCTAGTAAAACAGGAAATGTAAACCAAAACCACTTTGATATTCCATCTTACCTTTGTCAGAATGCCAAAGATAAATAAGAAAAATAGACAGCAGATGCTGGAATGGATGTGGGAAAAAGAAAACCCTCATTCACAGTTGCTGGAATTGCACGCTGCTGTAGCCACTATTGAAAAGGATGTGAAAAACTCAAAAGCTAAAAACTATTCTGTCTTTCCAGGTATACATATGCCCAAATGACTCAATAATCACACTCCATAGACTCTTTTTCATCAATGTCGATTGTTGCTCTATTTATAGTAGAAACAACCTAAAAGTCTATCAACTAACAAATGGATAACTAAAATGTAGTACATATACATGATAAACACTATATAGCAGAAAAGGAAAATGAAACCATGAAACTTGCAAATAAATAAGAATAGAAAATATCTTATTGAAAGAAGAAATCCTGATCCAGAAAAATTATATGTTCTGGCTCATTGGTGGCTCATAACTCCAAATCTTCAGAAGTAAGCACATACCCTATAGTAATAGAAACATGAAAGTAAAATAGGGCCATTGCCAGGAGAGGATGGTTCAGGAGCAATAGGGAGGGAGATACTGAAGTACAAATGATTTGATCAGGGAAATGGAAAAGCAGGGGGTCCTTTAGAGAAGGTAAGGGTGTAAATACAGAAGAAAATGGGAAAAGCATAAAGGAGGAAGAGAAAAATACACATGACATGAAAGGGGAAATGGGAAACTTTTTAAGGAAGTGGGAGATAAATACAAATGAATGAAAGAGGATAAAATAACAAGAAAGATGCCTGAAATGCCACAAGAATCATACTATTAATTATTTATGAGGAAAAACTATAATGCACACAATTCTATGTAGAAATACACAAATATTGTTTCAATAAACTTTTCACAATTGAGTTGACAGTGCTTCCTCCAAGAGCCAAAACCACCTGACAAGTACAGACACGAGAAGCTCCTTTGAGCATATATCTTATAGCTGGTTTTCTCTGAGAAGTGGAAGGTACACACCTATTGCTGAAGACACCATGAACTTCAGAAACAGAGCTTAGAGACTCTAGAGCTTAAACTGACCTGAATGTCCTTCCTTGAGGACTAGCTTTCATGGTCTCAGAAGCTGTCATGCAAGCTTCCAATGAAGGAATGTAATGAACAGTCCTACCAGCTATGATGTCTATGAACCACATTAATGTTAACAACCAACATGGCATGATAGCTCTAGGGGTGTAACAGAGGCATGCATACATTGGTGATAAGAAACAGCTCTCTAGTTAGAATTAAGTTCCACTCAACAACAGGAAAACTATGTCTGGATTCTACCAACTGAAATATTATCTAAGTATTCAGGGCCAGTGAAGTCATAGTTGCTACAGCAGAGTCTATAGCCACCAGTTTCTTAAAGTAGCACTATTCCTAACAACAATTTCAAGATTTGCCCTTATACTCATAGATAAGTGTAGTCTTCATTTCTCATCAAGGAATCTTCTCTTTGCAACAGATGGAAACCATTATAGATAATAACACCCAATCTAAATTCAGAGTTGTGGAGCCTAGGTCTAATGGATACTACTACAAAACACAGCTGCATCAAAGGCTCAGGGAACATTGAGGAGGCAAGGATAGAAAGAGTCTAAGAGCTGGAGGATGGTAGAGTTGGCTGTAAGATTGTCTCTTACCAATGTGTGTCTTACTAATTAAAATTAATTAAATTCTTACCAACACAGCTGCCCAAACATGAGCTAAACAAGAATAACACCAATGAACTTGCCAAAATGGATGGGGAAGAGCTCATGGCCCTCAACCCTACACAAAAAGCTATAGGAACTGAATAAGGCTGGGAGCAAGAGAGGTGGTCTTCTCCAAGGATGAGCACACCAATTGATTGTCCAGGACCAATTTGCCAGTCTTGAAAAGAATACATACAATTAATGTTAATAAGAACTGAGAAGATTATATTTTCAGATTATATGCAACAGCAATTTTTCAGAAATAAGACCATGGATTTGTTGTAGAATGAATGGGAAAGAGTATATGAAATTGTTTGGAGAGAAGAAAAAAGCATAAGAAGGTAATTATATTATGATCTCAAAAATAGGTAAGTAAGGGTGTATATATGTTGGTAGACAAATTTAAATTTGTTAATGTTAAATTGCCTAGTGTAACTATGTTTCTGTAAGCCTGTTGGGAACCAAAACAAAAATTTATATTAGATAAACAATTAAAAGTAACAAATCAAGGCATACAAGTTCAGAAAAAAAAATATCACATAATGACAGAGAAAGAAGACAGGCAAAGAACAAACATGCTAAACACACAAAAAAAAGAAATAATGAAAAGAAGGTAGGTAGGAAGGAAGAGAGAGAGAGAGAGAGAGAGAGAGAGAACAAACTAAGTCCTTACCTATCAACAGTTACCATGAATATAAATGGTTATTTTTCTAACCCAGCAACACTCTTCTGTGGTAGAGTGCTTGCCTAGCATGCACAAAGCTCAAGGTTCAATGCGCAGCTCCACAAAACAAATCTCCAATACAAATACAAAGAGTAGTTGACTAGATAATGTCTCAACAATAGGCTGTCTATGAAAACAGGTTTTACTTTTATGAATACCAGGGGTTGAAAATGAGAAGATAGGAATAACACTTTATGTTAATGGAAGTTAAAAGAGAGCAGAAATAGCAATATTTGTAAAAGATAAAATAGACTTTAAGTCTATACCTGTAAAGTGAGAAATCTCATTTTAAAGGGAATAAATCTATCAAGTAGATGTATCTATTGGAAATATATATGTGTGTGTATGTTTAATTGGAGTGTATATATATATATTCCTTCCTTCCTTCCTTCCTTCCTTCCTTCCTTCCTTCCTTCCTTCCTTCTTTCATGTGTAGCAAGTTAACCCAGACATGGAAAGGCAAATATTCATTTATATGTGTTCGCTTATAAGTGGATACTTCCTGTTCAGTAAATGATAATTAACCTACAATCCATAGACCCACAGAGGTTTTTTAGAGAGGAATAGACTGGATGGGGCACACATGAATCTCTCTAGAGAGGGGTAAATAAAATAATTTCATGGGTAGACTCAAGCTAGGGTTGGAAGTGGATGAGAACAGGGGAGAGGAGATGGGATTGAGGGAGGGAATGTGAGGAGAGATAGGGAGAACTGAGGAGTATTTGAGGGGCAGTATGGAAATGTAGAACAGTGGAAACTTCCTAAAATATATGAAGGTGATCCTAATAAAGTCTCCAAATAATGAGTGAAATGGAACACGAACTGGTCGTCTATCTCTTGACACAAAAGGAAGCTTCTAGTCCTGGGAATGGGTTTTATCCATGTGAGTTGTTGGCCAAAAGGGTCCTATGAAAATCCCCCAAACAATCCAGGCTGTTTGCCAAGACAATGGATTGCTCCCTACAAACTGACAGCAAGGTTCCACTGCTGAAGACAACACCCACATAACTCATTGAACATGGAGAAGTTGAGCTGGTGCCCACATAGAACCCTCACCCCAACAGTCTAGTGTCTTTGGTACAGAAAGTTACTCTGCAGGCTTCCAGTAGAGAAACATAAACACAGACACAGACACAAAACCCATTATCTACAGTCTGTCCTACATATAAAATATGGTCAACGAAGGAACAAAGCTTATGGAAGTAAACAACCACTGCCTAATTGCTTGTGTGACAAAGAACCAGAGTCTAGATAGCCCAGAGACCTAGGGTAAAACTAAATACAGGTCTAAAAGAAAAAGTAACAATAAAATGACTCCTAATAATATTCTGCCATACTCATAGATCACTGCCTTATTCAATAATCATCAGAAAGGCTACCTCCTGAAGCAGATAGAAAGAAGTACAGAGACTCACAGGGAGGCATTAGAGGGAGGGAGGGAGGGAGGGAGGGAACGAGGGAACAAGGGAACAAGGGAAGGAGGGAAGGGCAGAGAATGGGATGTCTCCACCAAATCCCTCCCTTAGAGCTCAGGGTACACTGCAAAAGAGGCAGCAGAAGGAGTTGTGGAGATAGATGTAGGATACCAGGAGAACAAAGGCTTCTAGATCAACATCTAGTTTATCTGTATTTAGAGACTGAAGCAGCATACAGGAAGGACAGGCATCTGCACAAGGCCCTCTGCATATATACTACAGCTTATAATTTCATAGTTTTATGGAACCCCTGAATATATAAATGAGTGAGTCTCTAATTATTGTCCCTTCTCTTAGAACTCTTTTGTTTGTTTGTTTGTTGTTTGTTGTTGTTTTTTTTTTTTTTGAGACAGAGTTTCTCTGTGCAGTCCTGGCTGTCCTAGAACTCACTCTGTAGACCAGGCTGGCCTCGAACTCAGAAATCTGCCTGCTTCTGCCTCCCAAGTGCTGGGATTAAAGGCATGCGCCACCACTGCCCAGCCTCTTGGAACTCTTAATTTTCTGTTGGCTTGTCTTGTTTAACTTTGATATGCTTGTTTTTATCTTATCTTATTATACTTTTTTGATATATCCAAAAAATATCTAAAAATAATCCAGTGAAAATTAAAAAGCAGGTAGGAAGGAGAGATTAAAAAAATGATTGGCAAAGTGTTGTTAATTATCAAAACTCAATACAATTCACATGAAGTGTCAGCAGGATGGCTCACTCTGCAAAGGCACTTTCCTCCAGGCCTAATGATCTGAGTTTAATCCTGAGGACCCAGATAATGGAATAGGGAGAGAACTGACTCCTACTGAGAGGCCAAATCTTTTAAGTTCAGACTCCATTTTATATAACTTGACCTAAGTTTGAACTCTGGTAAACTAACAAGCTGATACCTAGCATTAGTTTCCAAGTTGGCCCCACCCCTAACAAAACCCAAACCTAATTCCAGTCTCTAAGCTAATCCTTAACAAGACCAGCATCTCCAGTTTATACCCTTAACAAGGTCAGTGTCTCCAGGTTATTCCCCCAACAAACCTGCACCCTCCCCCAAGTTACAAGCTCACCCTCTGCCTAATAACCACCAGTGCAGAGGGGAGCAGACGTTACATTTATGATATGACTGCCAGCACCAGCCAATTATGTTAAAGGACACAGTAGCTGTCCAATTAGATGCTTGCACACTTTCTCATTTGCTGCTTACTATAGTCTTGCCCTGGTAGATATTTGGAGCTCCCCCACCACCAAAACTGTCCTACTTGGTGATGGTATGTTGGAGGAGTCAGATCAAATAGAATAAAGACCCTGCTGTGAGTTGCATCAGATCAGCTCCTGTCTTTGTGTGTGTGTGTGTGGGGGGAAACACTAATATTTCCCTGGCTCTACACTGCAAGTTTTGTTCCAACATCCACACAGACACAGATATATATACACGTAACAAAAGCATAATAATGTAATTTTTAGCTGTGTGAGTCTTTACAGTAATATGTAAATTTATTTGGCAGAATTTTAATATGCATATATATAATATTACAGTATTTTATCGCAAAATAACATTTATAAAATAATAGATATGAACATACAGTAGTTTTTCTATAATTAATGTATTGTTTAATTTTGAAAAGGAAAGAGGGATTTATAAGAAATCTTACACACTCTTCAAGTGAACCTTCTGAGTTTCTCATCAGTATCACTAGAATGCTGCCAATTAAAGACTCAACAGAGGACTCTGTGTTCTACTAACTACACTTTTATTCTTAAAGGACATTTATCTTTGAAACAATTCATATGTTTCAGGGAAAGATTCACCTCAGAATTCATTTCCAAACTCAAAGATACAAGATGCAGGATACTCCTAAGCCTGTTTTCTCCTTTTGTATTTCCAAAGAGCTGTCTTGCCCTTTTACTACAATGCCTTCTTTGTGCCACTCTCCGCCCCCCTCTCCAGGGATTCCCACTGTTTAAGCTCTTTTGGGAATCCTTTGTGCTGTAAAATATGGCAAATAAAATATGTTCCCCTTGAAGAAAAAAAAACATTTGTCTATAGGAAGTAATTTATCTCTTAGTGCCAAAACCACATCATTTCACACTAGGAAACTATTTAGGATTTGTCTGATTAAAATATGGGGCTGTTGTTTCTCCTGTAGGGCTGCAGACCCCTTCAGCTCCTTGGGTATTTTTCTCTAGCTCCTTCTTTGGGGACCCTGTGTTCCATCCAATAGATGACTGTGAACATCCACTTCTGTATTTGCCAGGCACTGGCATAGCCTAACAGGAAACAGCTATATTAGGGTCCACAACAATATGAACTAACCAGTACCCCCCAGAGCTCTGGTATCTAGCTGCATGTGTAGTAGAGGATGGCCTAGTCGGCCATCAGTGGGAGGAGAGGCCCTTGGTCTTGTGAAGATTCTAGGACAGAGTATAGGGGAATGCCAGGGCCAGGAGGTGGGAGTGGGTGGGTTGGGGAGCAGGGGGAGGGGGGATATAGGGGATTTTCAGAGAGGAAACTAGGAAAGGGGATAACATTTTGGAATGTAAATGAGGAAAACATCTAATAAAAATAAATCTAAAAAAAATGTGAGGCTGTGTATGGGATATAGAGAATATAGTTTGCAAAATTAATGAAGAGAGAAGCATGGCACAATACTAAAAACACAAAACTTGCTGCCAGCCCCACCATGAAGTTCAGGAAAAGTGTAGTTAATTCATATCAGTGATCTTTAACCCTGATTCAGGTTTTGATTTTCTGGAAAGTTTTGTTAACATTCCAATGTGTGGTTCCCACCCAAATCTCTAGAAAGTTTATTAAGCAAGGAATATTCTAAACATTAAGTAATTCTTATGTGGTGGGAATAGCATAGTCCATTGCTTTAGATCTATATTATCTCCTCCAGCTCTTCAATCTAAATAAATCTATAGGGATCTGTAATAGGTACAGTTCTTGCTTTCGCAGAAGGTTTTTCCCATTTCTTCTCCCATAATAACGACCTTTGTGGGAGACTGCACTGTTAATGCTTTCTTCACCTTATACTGAGCATTTTCTGACTATAGTTACATTAAATATATTAAACATAGTATATTAAATAAAATCTTGTATCCTGAGTCTCTCAGAGACCAGTCTGCGAAGGAGAGCTCATGGGCTACAGAAGCAACAGAGCTACTTGGAAAGGGTCCGTTCCTGCCTTTATCCTCAGCCAGGAGGCAGAGCTGAGAACCAGACCTCTGTGCACCTTCCCTGCCAGAGGAGAGTTGGCATCCAGGGAGGGCTCTGATCCCAGGACACAGCCAAGATCACTATCTTGTATCCTGGAGCTCTCAGAGATCAGTATGCACAGGAGAATGCATGGGCCAGAGAAGCAACAGAGCTTCTTGGACAGGGTCCCTCTGGCCTTCATCTTCAACCAGGAGGCAGAGCAGAGATCCAGGCTTCTGTCCACCTTCCCTACAAGAAAAGAGCTTGCCTGCAGAGAGTGCTTTGACCACTGGAACCCAGGAGCAAGTTGGACTCCCAGGAATGCTGACAGAGGCTAACAGAATCATAGGAGAAACAAGTTACAGCCAGAGACAGCTAGAATATCTAACACCAAAGATTACCAGATGGTGAAAGGCAAACATAAGAATGTTACTAACAGAAACCAAGACTGCTCGCCATCATCAGAACCCAGTACTCCCACCACAGCAAGTCCTGGATACCCCAACACACCCGAAAAGCAAAATTCAGATTTGAAATTATATCTCATGATGCTGGTAGATTTTTAAGAAGGGTATTAATAACTCACTTAAAGAAATACAGGAGGACACTGCTAAACAGGTAGAAGTCCTTAAAGAGGAAACACAAAAATCCCTAAAAGAATTACAGGAAAACACAAACAAAGAGATGATTGAATTAAACAAAACCATCCAAGAGTTAAAAATGGAAGTAGAAACAATAAAGACAACCCAAAGTGAGATAACTCTGGAGATAGAAATACTAGAAAAGAAATCAGGAAACATAGATGTGAGCATCAGCAACAGAATACAAGAGATGCAAGAGAGAATCTCAGGTGCAGAAGATTCCATAGAGAACATGGGCACAACAATCAAAGAAAATGCAAAATGCAAAAATATCCTAACTCAAAACATCCAGGAAATCCAGGACAAAATGAGAAGAACAAACCTAAGGAAAATAGGTATACGTGAGAATGAATATTTTTCAACTTAAAGGACCAGAAATTTCTTTAACAAAATTATAGAAGAAAACTTTTCTAACCTAAAGAAAGAGATGCCCAGAAGATACAAGAAGCATACAGAACTACAAATAGACTCAACCAGAAAGGAAATTACTCCTGTCACATAATAATCAAAACACAAAATGCACTAAACAAATAAAGAAATTTAAAGGCAGTAAGGGGAAAAGGTCAAGTAACATATCAAGGCAGGCTTTAGAATTACACCAGACTTCTCAGCAGAGACTATGAAAGCCAGAAGATCCTGGACAGATGTTATGCAGACCCTAAGAGAACACAAATGACAGCTCAGGCTACTATACCCAGCAAAACTCTCAATTACCATGAATCAAAGTATTCCATTATAAACCAAATTCACACAATATCTTTCCACAAATCCAGCCGTTCAAATGATAATAAAGGGAAAACATGAACACAGGGACAGAAACTATACCCTAGAAAAAGCAAGAAAGTAATCCTTCAACAAACCTAAAAGAAAAGGGCCACAAGAACAGAATCCCAACTGTAACAAGAAAAATAACAGGAAGCAATAATTACTATTCTTTAATTTCTCTTAACATGAATGGACTAAATTCCCCAATAAAAAGACATCGACTAATAGGCTGGCTACACAAACAGGACCCAACATTTTGCTGCTTACAGGAAACCCACCTCAGGGAAAAAGACAGACACTACCTCAGAGTATAAGGCTGGAAAACAATTTTCCAAGCAAATGGTCCGAAGAATCAAGCTGGAGTAGTAATTCGAATATCGGATAAAATTGATTTCCAACAAAAAGTTATCAAAAAGAAGAAGAAGAAGAAGAAGAAGAAGAAGAAGAAGAAGAAGAAGAAGAAGAAGAAGAAGAAGAAGAAGAAGAAGAAGAAGAAGAAGAAGAAGAAGGCGTACTTCATACTCATCAAGGTAAAATCAACCAAGTTGAACTCTGAATTCTGAACATCAATGCTTCAAATACAAGGGCAGCCACATTCATTAAAGAAACTTTAGTAAAGCTCAAAGCACACATTGCACCTCACACAATAATAGTGGGAGATTTCAAAACCCCACTCTCACCAATGGACAGATCCTGGAAACAGAAACTAAACAGAGACATATGGACACTAACAGAAGTTATGGAACAAATGGATTTAACAGATATCTACAGAACATTTTATTCTAAAACAAAAGGATATACCTTCTTCTCAGCACCACATGGTGCTTCCTCCCAAATTTACCATATAATCGATCACAAAACAGGCCTCAACATACAAAACTATTGAAATTATCCGATGCATCCTAACATATCACCATGGACTAAGGCTGATCTTCAATAACAGCATAAAAAATAGAAAACCAGCATTCATATGAAAACTGAACAACACTCTACTCAATGAAACCTTGGTCAAGGTTTAAATAAAGAAAGAAATTAAAGACTTTTAGAGTTTAATGAAAATTAAGCCATAGAATACCAAAATTTAAGGGAAAATATAAAGGCAGTTCTAAGAGGAAAACTTATACCCTGAGTGCCTCCAGAAAAAAACGAGAGAGAGCATACACTAGCAGCCTGACAGCACACATAGAAGCTCTAAAACTAAAGGAATCAAATTCACCCAAGAGGAGTAGATGGCAGAAAATAATCAAACTCAGGGCTGCAATCAACCAAGTGGAAACAAAAAGAACTATTCAAAGAGTCAATCAAACCAGGAGCTGGTTCTTGAGAAAATCAACAAGATAGATAAACCCTTAGCCAGACTAACTAGAGGGCGCAGGGACAGTATCCTAATTAACAAAATCAGAAATGAAAAAGGAGACATAACAACAGAACCAAATGAAATCCAAAACATCATCAGATCCTACTACAAAAGGCTTTTCTAAACAAAATTGGAAAATCTGGATGAAATGGACAACTTCCTAGACAGATACCAGGTACCAAAGTTAAACCAGGATCAGATTAAGGGTCTAAGCAGCCCCATTTCCCCTAAAGAAATAGAAGCAGTCATCAATAGTCGCACAAAAAAAAAAAAAAAAAAAAAAAGCCTAGGACCAGATGGGTTTAGTGCAGAGTTATATCAGACCTTCAAAGTAGACCTAATTCCAACTCTCCTCAAACTATTCCACAAAATAGAAACATAAGGTACTCTACCCAATTCATTCTATGAAGGCACAGTTACTCTAATACCTAAATGACACAAAGATCCAACAAAGAAAAAGAACTTCAAAACAATATCTCTTATGAATACCAGTACAAAAATACTCAATAAAACCCTCACAAACCAAATCCAAGAATACATCAAAACGATTATCCATCCTGACCAAGTGGGCTTCATCCCAGGGATGCAGAGATTGTTTAATATACAGATATCCATCAATGTAATCAACTATATAAACAAACTCAAAGACAAAAAAAAAACAAAAATACAAAACAAAACAAAAAACAAAACAATACAAAACAACAACAAAAAACATGGTCATCTCTGTCGATACTGAGAAAGCATTTGAAAAAAAATCTAACACTGATTCATGATAAAAGTCGTGGAAAGATTAGGAATTTAAGACCCATACCTAAACATAACAAAATCAATTTACAGCAAACCAGTAGCCAACCTCAAACCAGATGTAGAGAAACTTGAAGCAATCCCACTAAAATCAGGGACTAGACAAGCCTGCCCACTTTCTCCCTACCTATTAAATATAGTACTTGAAGTCCTAGCCAGAGCAATTCTACAACAAAAAGAGATCAAGGGGATATAAATTGGAAAGAAAGAAGTCAAAATTTCACTGGTTGCAGATGATATGATAGAATACATAAGAGACCCCCAAAATTAAACCAGAGAACTCCTAAACCTGATAAATAGCTTCAGTGCAGTAGCTGGATATAAAATTAACTCAAACAAATCAAAGGCCTTTCTCTACACAAAGGATAAACAGGCTGAGAAAGAAATTAAGGAAACAACACCCTTCACAATAGTCACAAATAATATAAAATACCTTGGTGTGACTCTAACTAAGGAAGTGAAAAATCTGTATGAAATCCTAGCCAGATCAACTCGACAACAAAAGGAGATCAAGGGGATACCAAATGGAATGGAAGAAGTCAAAATATCACTATTTGGAGATGATATGATAGTATATATAAGTGACCCTAAAAATTCCACGAGAGAACACCTAAACCTGATAAACAGCTTCAGTGCAGTACCTGGACATAAATTTAACTCAAACAAATCAGTGGCCTTTCTCTACACAAAGGATAAACTGGCTGAGAAAGAAATTAGGGAAACAACACCCTTCACAATAGTCACAAATAATATAAAATACCTTGGTGTGACTCTAACTAAGGAAATGAAATATCGGTATGACAAGAACTTCAAGTCTCTGAAGCAAGAAATTGAAGAAGATCTCAGAAGATGGGAAGATCTCCCATGCTCATAGATTGGTAGGATTAATATCAAAATGGCTATCCTACTGAAATCAATCTACAGATTCAATGCAATCCCCAACAAACTTCCAATTCAATTCTTCACTGAGTTAGAAAGGGCAATTTGCAAATTCATCTGGAATAATAAAAAACCTAGGATAGCAAAAACTATTTTCAACAATAAAAGAACCTCTGGTGGAATGACCATGCCTGACATTAAGCTGTACTACAAAGCAATTGTGATAAAAACTGTATGCTACTGGTACAGCAATAGACAGGTAGATCAATAGAATAGAATTGAAGACCCAAAAATGAATCCATACACCTATGGTCACTTGATCTTTGACAAGGAAACTAAAAAGCCATCCAGTGGAGAAAAGACAACATTTTCAAAAAAATTGTGCTATCACAACTGGTGGTTATCATGTAGAATAATGCAAATTGATCCATTATATCTCATTGTACATATCTCAAGTCTAAGTGGATCAAAGACCTCCACATAAAAACAGTGAGACTGAAATTAATAGAGGAGAAGCTGTGGAAAAGCCTTGAAGATATGGGCACTGGAGAAAAATTCCAACACAGAACAGCAATGGCTTGTGCTGTAAGATTAAGAATTGACAAATGGGACCTCATGAAATTGCAAAGCTTCTGTAACACAAAAGACACGTCAAAAAGACAAAAAAGCCACCAACAGATTAGGAAAGGATTTTTTACCAATCCTAAATCTGATAGGAGACTAATATCTTATATATACAAAGAGCTCAAGGAGCTGGACTCCAGAAATTCAAATAACCCCTTTAAAAAATGGAGTACTATTAAAAAACTGAATTTATGAAATTCTTAGACAAATGGATGAATCTGGAGGACATAATTCTTAGTGAGGTAACCCAATCACAAAAGAAGTCATTGGATATGTGCTCACTGATAAACGGATATTAGCCCAGAAGCTTAGAATACCCAAGATACAATCTGAAAAACACAAGAAAATCAAGAAGGAAGATCGGCATGTGGATACTTCATTCCTCCTTTGAATAGGAAAGAAAATACCCACGATAGGAGTTACAGAGACAAAGTTTAGAGCTAAGATGAAAGGATGGACCATACAGAGACTAACCCACCAGGGATCCATCCCATAATCAGTCACTAAACTCAGACATTATTGCATAGGACAGCAAGTGTTTACTGAAGGGACCCTGATATAGCTGACTCCCACAGAAGTGGATGCTCACAGTCATCCATTAGAGGGAGCACGGGCCCACATTGGAGAAGCTAGAGATAGAACACCAGGAGCTGAAGGGGTCTGCAACCCTAGAAGAGGAACAACAATATGAACTAACCAGAACCCCCAGAACTCCTGTCTCTAACTCCATATATAGCAGAAGATGGCCTAGTCAGCCATCATTGGGAGGAGAAGCCCCTTGGTACTGCAATCTTTATATGCCCCAATACAGGGGAATTCCAGGGCCAAGAAGTGGGAGTGCGTGGGCAGGGGAGCAGGGAGGGGGTAGGGGGGAGGGGACTTTCGGGATAACAATTGAAATGTAAATTAAGAAAAGATCTAGTTAAAAATGAAAAAAAATGGAGTACAGAGCTAAACAAAGAATTCTCAACTGAGGAATAACAAATGGCTGAGACGCACATGAAAAAATGTTCAACATTCTTCATCAGGGAAATGCAAATCAAAACAAACTTGAGATTCCACCTCACACCAGTCAGAATGGCTAAGATCAAAAATTCATTTGACAGCAGATGCTAGGAAGGATGTGATGAAAGAGGAATAGTCCTCCATTGCTGGTGGGATTGCAAGCTCATACAACCACTCTCAAAATGTGTCCTGGTGGCTCCTCAGAAATTTGGACATAGTACTACTGGAAGATCCTGCAATACCTCTCCTGGGCATATACCCAGAAGATGTTCCAACTGGTAATAAGAACACATGCTCCACTATGTTCATAGCAGCCTTATTTATAATAGCAGAAGCTGGATAGAACCCAGATGTCCCTCAACAGAGGAATAGATACAGAAAATGTAGTACATTTACACAATGGAGTACTACTCACCTATTAAAAACAATGAATTTATGAAATTCTTGGGCAAATGAATGTATCTGGAGGATATCATTCTTAGTGAGGTAACCCAATCACAAAAGAAGTCACTATATATGCACTCACTGATAAGTGGATATTAGCCCAGAAACTTAGAATACCCAAGATACAATTTGCAAAACACAAGAAACTCAAGAACAATGAAGACCAAAGTGTGGACACTTCACCCCTATTTAGAATTAGGAACAAAAGACCCATGGAAGGAGTTACAGAGACAAAGTTTGGAGCTAAGATAAAAGGATAGGTCATCTAGAGACTATACCACAAGGGGATCCATCCCATAATCAGCTACCAAACCCAGACACTATTGCATATGCCAGCAAGTTTTTTGCTGAAAGGACCCTGATATATCTGTCTCGAGTGAGACTATTCCTAGCTAGGAGCTAGAGAAAGTACCCAAGGTGCTGAAGGGGTCTCCAACCCTATAGGTGGAACAACAATATGAACTAACCAGAACCCCCAGAGTTCGTGTCTTTAGCTGCATATGTAGCAGAAGATGGCCTAGTTGGCCATCATTGCAATGAGAGACCCCTTTGTCTTGCAAACTTTATATGCCCCAGTACAGGGGAACGCCAGGTCCAAGAGGTGGGAGTGGGTAAGTAAGGGAGCAGGGCGGGGGGGCGGGGTATAGGGAACTTTCAGGATAGCATTTGAAATGTA
Source organism: Mus minutoides (assembly GCA_902729485.2). Taxonomy (NCBI): domain Eukaryota; kingdom Metazoa; phylum Chordata; class Mammalia; order Rodentia; family Muridae; genus Mus; species Mus minutoides. Next base: position 3,111,689 of record LR755127.1, on the reverse strand, counting down.
AATTAAGAAAAATATATAATTAAAATGATTTTAAAAAATAAAATATTGCTGCTCATTTCTTTGACTATAGCACTTGGAAGACTAAGGTAACAGGAATATTATTAGTATAAGGCTCGACTAAGGTATAATTAGAGAACTTGTCTCAAAAATACAAAGAAAGAGCTAGAGAGATGCCTCAGTGATAAGAGCTTGTTGTCCTTCAGAGGATACAAGTTCAGGTCCTAGCATCCATATGGCAGTTCACAACTGCCTGTAATTTCAGTTATGAAGGATATTATGTCCTCTTCTGGCCTTCATTATCCTAACAGGCATACATGAAGGCCAAACACCCATACACACAATAAAAATAAATAAAATATAAACAATGCTGGGAGGAGAAGAAATAGTCTTCCCCCAGCAAAGAGCACACCAATTAATTATCTATGGTCATCCTGAAAAACATACCTATTAGTTATAGTATACAGGTTGAGCAAGTTGTTCATCAGAATATATATGTGTGTGTGTGTGTGTGAGTGTGTGTGTGTGTGTGTGTGTGTGTGTGTATACACATATATATGCATGTATCAATAATAAATGAAAAAGGAAGTTATGAATTTGTAGAGCAAAGTGAAGTATGTGAGGGTTTGGAGAGAAGAAATAGAAGAAAATTATAGTATAATCTCAAAAAGTTTTAAATCCCTTTACTTAAACATTCTAAAATAAAATAACTATTTTGTAATTTCTGAAATATTAGCCCATTACAACATTCTGAACTGATAATAATTATGACTATTGCTTTTAAAATGGATATATACATGTATGTAGAGTAATAACTTTTTTATGCAGAGCTTAAAATTGTATCTGTGCTCTGATTTCCATCTGTTACAATATGTATGAATATAGATAGACAGTTGAAAAGAAATTGAGATAATCTGACATGTGGTGCTTGAGCCCTGTCGGACTGTAGATATACTTTTATTTAGAAGATTACCCAATACTGCTAAAACTGAAGCACCAGTGATGTGCTGTCTCGGAATCTGAGTTGCAATGAAGACATTTCCTTTATTACGTTTAGCATACCAGTTAAAAACAACAGAAAAAAATTGAAAAGAAACGTGGAGATTTCTGTTTCACAATCTACCTTCACATCACGATTTCTCATGCCTTTTTTTTTTTATTTCTTGTTTGAGAGTTTCACACATGTATATAATGTGTTTTGATCAAATCCACCCCTGACTTTGTCCTCTCCAACACCTCTCATATCCTTCCCACCACTTTTCTGTCTCATCCCTATGCATTTAAGTCTACTAAGTCCACTTAGGGCTACAAGTGTATGCATTAGTGTAGAATCATCCACTGAAATATGGGTACCCTCTCAAGAGCCAATCCCTAATGAAAACTGATAATTTCCCTCAACCAGCAACTATCAATTGCCAGTAACTCCACAACTATGGATGAGACCTGTGAGGCTCATCCCCATCTGGGCTTGGATGCACATAGCTGAGTGCAACTCAATCCTCATAAGAGAAGCTTATTTTTGCAGTAAATGGTAATTGATAGAGACTAACAACTGATCAATTTGCAGAGAATAAGGTGTCAAGTAGTACCCAGCCTTAAATGGGACATCTGTATCATTCCCTTCCTACCCATCCCCCAAGGTTTAGGGATTATTACAAAAAAAGAGAATGGAAAAAGAGCAGAAGTAGTGGAGGACTGAAGCAAAACAATGTTGTCTGGAAATGACAGGATTGTTGCATACATGAATGCATGGTGTATATGAGTACATGCACATAACCTGCACAAGATCAAGACATTCCACTCTTAGTTGTGCACTGTCTCTCACATACAACAAGTGCTCTATAAATATATGTGAATCTGAGAAGGAACTTTTACCCATGTGACTCTACCAAAAATAACAAAAAAAGTAGGAAAAGAATCAAACCTAAAATTAATTAATATAAATGGTGTCTAGGGTTAGACTCTTCCATAAGCAGACCTTTACTCAAGAATTTCAGTGTAAGTCTTCAGTAAAGAGATGATCTCAGGAAGCTCTTCATGGAAACTCTTCTTGGAGAAACAGAGTAAGTCAGGGAGGAAAAAGAAGCTGACTTTTTGTGTATTATTAAACAGGCAACTGCTGTAAGAAACTAAGGCTTAGTAAATTGTATCTTGGGTAGTCTAGGCTTCTGGGCTAGTATCCACATATCAGTGAGTACATGTTATGTGAGTTCTTTTGTGATTGGGTTACCTCACTCAGGATGACACCCTCCAGATCCATCCATTTGCCTAGGAA